>JAAEAF010002016.1:0-45217 GCA_011037195.1 Triatoma infestans
TTCAAGCTGGAATTACTGGCAGCTTATATAATTCTAATTAAACTAAAATAGCACTTTATAGGAAACCATAACCCACCTCTCCCTCAAAAGTGCCTTCAAACGAATTTTCCCGGAGAAATGTTACAAATAAAAGTTGTAGCACATTCTATGTGTAGTTGATATACCATGTTTAAAGAAAATCGTTGAACCCGTTTTAGAGAAAAATAACAGAAAACTGAAAACTATTTCAGGCATTTCTGGTCATCTGATTTTCTTCCAAACTCGGGATTTCGAAAACATATTTAATTCTAATTAATATTATTTAGATGATAGAATTGTATAATAAATTGATGAAATAGGATTTTAGAGGGAATCATAATCCCATCCTTTTTGGGAATCCCCCAAAAGAACCCTTAAATGAATTTTGTTTCACATTAATGTTGAGGTTTTTTTTTTGTTTGTGTAGATGATATTTAAGGATAAAGAAAATCGTTGGAAAAACTCGAGAAAATCACAAAACATTAAAAAAATTAAAAAAAAACATTCAGTAAATTGGCACTTTTGGTTGATGGATTTTGCCCGAAATCTTTGTGTCTAATGCGAAGGGAAATAGCTAAACGGAATACCAAGTTTGTGTGCTTCCTGCAACTTTCTATTTTTAAGATATTCTTTTCATACACAGCCACACATATAGATCATTTTCTAAAAACCTCTTTTTTTTGGACTCCGGGGAACTTCAAAAGGTATATATCCGGTGAAATCTGGTACGATCGCAATACTTCCTCTAATAGCAGTTAGAGAAAGTGAAAATAGTATATTTATAGATATATTATAATGAAAAAAACATATATATATTACCATTTTCTTTACTAACAATTATTACAAACAATTTCTCTTTCCTAATTCCTAGTGTTGACTTGAACAACGTCTTGCTAGAGATTATTGGTTTTTGGACCGTATTTCAGCATCCTTAGGGAAATATTGCAAATAGAATAGCCCTTAACCTATACTGAATTAATTAATTAACATCAGATGTTCTTAATCCTGGTCTAGGATCCTTTAGCTATCTGTTGGGAAATTTGAAACTGGTTTATTCGAGAGAAGTGATTTTTTGGATTACAGGAATGTTTGGCTTTAGATCGTTTCTCTAAAATGCTATTTCATTAAATTGTAATTTCACCACCTATGTCACTTTAAACGTTTTGTGATTTTAATAACTTTTTCAAAAATTTTGATTTTAAAAAATTTGATAATTGGAACTTGAGGTTTGCCTTAAGAGGATGTTCTGTAAGTAATTCACAAAACAGATTTTATTTGGATGCAATTATTCAGTAATTTTACTTTTCTTTTTTTTATTTGTGCTTTGTTTAAAACAATTAATAACAATAAAAACACCGTGACGTACTTAATTGTCCGCTAAACTAATGAGTTGAACAATATTATTTGATTTACAACATTTTTCTTTTTAATTTCAATTAATTGGCCATCAAAAGAGATTAGTACCGTATCATTTTCCAATATGATATGGTCAAAAACTAATTGTCGACTTCTTTCATAACAATCAGTGCTCTTTTCTTATAATCGACCTTGTGTCGGATTTAATTTAATGGCTCATATTAATTGAAATAATCAGCGTTTAAATTGATTAGATAATTGATTGTTCTTTATTTATCAAGTAAGTTGTTGAATTTCTTCGTATTGATCTGGTAAATTCAAATGCCACCTTTCAGTTGAAAGAAATCAAAATTTTAGAATTAGAATATAAAGTGTTTAAGCTAAATTCCCTCTATGGCAATTGCATAAAATACACACATACCACACACACACACACACACATACATAAGAATATAATATAAATTTAGGTGCCACGGTGGCTGAGTGGTTAGAGGCTCAGACCGCAAAGCTGAGGTGTAATGAGGGTTCGATTCCCCGGTCTTAGCCCTGGACTTTAATTGAGTAAACCGTTTACTGGCTGTACGATAAAACGGAGAATTTTCTATTATTTAAGCATTTACAGGAGAATAAAGTATATATGCAATAATTAACTGTTAAAAAAAAAGTCATCTAACAGAATTTAATATTCCCAATTGGAAACATTGGTCAGAAGATTTGAATTTTTCCAATAGTAGGTTAATAACAGCAAGTTTTACACGAAAATTTCTCCGTATTACTGTTTTACTTTCTCTTACTCCTAGTAAGAGGAAGTATTGTAATGGTGTCAAATTTTGGATATCGAGTTTTCACCGGAAATATCCATTTTGTAAGTCACCTGAGTCCATAAAAGTGGTTTTTAGAAAATGGTCTGGTGTATGTGTGTGTATGTAAATAGCATAGCTCAAAAACGAAAAATCGTAGAAAGTTCAAACCTGATATTCCGTTTAGGTATCACCATGGGATCCTACTGTAGGTTATCTGTCAAAATTCCCCAATCGTAAGTACCACTTTACTGAATACTTTTTCCCCCTTTTTTGCGATTTTCTCAAAAAAGGCTCCAACAATTTTCTTGAAACTTCGTATACCAACTGCACATAAAATGAGCTACAACTCTTATTTAATACATTTCTCTGGGAAAATACATTTAAGGGCACATTTGGTGGAAGGGTGAAGTTAGGTTTTGCTGTAGAATGCTATTTCAATTTATTACACAATTCTATCATCTAAATAATATTAATTAGAATGAAATATATTGTTGAAATTCCGGGTTTGAAAAAAATCGGATGACCGGAAATACGTTTTTACTGAAAAGTAATTTTCAATTTTCTAATATTTTCTCTAAAATGACTCCAACTATTTTCTTTAAACTTGGAATGTAAACTACACTTATAAAAACCTACAACCTTTATTTGAAACATTTCTTCTGGTAAAGTCATTGAAGGGGGCTTTTGGAGGATGGGAGGGGTTATGTTTATACAATACTACCATCCAAATAAAATTAATTAGAAATAAATAGATTGCCGAAATTCCGAGTTTCAGGAAAATTAGTAAACAGGAAGTGCGTTTTTACTGAATAGTTTTTTTTTTTTTCCATTTTTTTGCGATTTTCTTCATAAAAACACCTACAATTTCATTAAATTTGGTATACTGACTATAAAATTTGTCAGTTACAATTTAAAAAAACTGGAGTAAGAGAATGTTTTGGAGTGTATCAGTTTTCACCGGAAATACACGTTTTGAGGTCTCCTGAATCCGAAAATGTTTTTTTTTTGAAATTGGCCTCAGTATGTGTGTATGTGTGATCAGCGTCACTCAAAGATGGAAACTCACAGAAAGCTAAAACTTGGTATTTTTTATTCAGGTCGTTCTTCAGTGTTCGGGACGATAAGGTTTTTGTCAAAATCAGGTCGATCTCAAAAGTGTTTTGCATCAAGATGACTATGGAAAACTACAAGTTGAATAGATTTTCAGTTTTTTTTTTTTTAAATTTTCTCAAAAACGGCTACAACGATTTTATTTAAACTTGGTATATCAATTTAACCATGCTAAGAGCTATAAAAAACTTTTATAATTATTAATAATAATAATATCTTTATTGTCTTTGGGGATTACCCCCGTACAAATGGAGTTGTCTCCATACATACATTACAATGTTTTATATATTGAAAGTACTTAAGAAAATTAATTTTACTACCATTCCTTTAGCAAAACTAAATAAATAAACAATTTTGCTTTTCTTGAGGGAAACAAAGAAAACATTTAAACAATTTTTCTTTAAAAACAAAATAAAATAATAATAACTAGGAAGATAAGATACAGGAATAAATTATAATTTTTAAACAAAATTTAGTGGCTTCTGACATTGACAGCTACAAAAAAAGGTAAATAATCAATAAACATATTATCATATTAACATAATAAATACTGTCTTAAAGTAATGAAGTGTGAATTAGTACATTCGGAGAGAACGTGATTAGAAAAGTTGCATATTTTGATGGGGATAAAAGAATACAAAAACGATAATGGTACTTTATATATATGTTTAAAATAAAAAAAAATAAACCACCTTACTTATTTAGTTTTATATGAATAAGCCGACTAAACGGGCAAATACAAAATTAAACAGTAACAATGCAAACTAATTTATTCATTAATTATAAACGCAAGTATTTTCAAACAATTTAAAATAAAGTAATACAAGTTTTTAAGATGGTTCTTATCATTTACTTTCAATAATTCAGTAAACCGTTCGGGCGACATGTCGCACATGTAAGGGATGAAGTGATTTCTAAATGGTTGATAAATTGGGCATTTCACAACGATGTGATAAAGAAAGGTCTTCTATGACTTTCTGATTACAAATCGTACACATCTCATTAGATTTAATGACATATACTAGATTTTTTTAATGTTATCTTTATCTGATATTTTTACTCGATAATCTAATCTGTGAAAGTAATTTTATTATTTTAAATGGAATATCTATTTGTGCGTCTAATTGAAACGTGTTGTTCTGGTAGTAAATATGACGGTAGATAGAATTATATTTAGACAGATTTATGAATTCTAAATATTTGGTTTTTAAGAAATCTGCATAGGCTTCCAGAACTATACTCACTTCTTTTTTTAAATTTGTATGGATTAGTTTCCGAAAGTATATGGTTTTTATTGAATTTTAAGAGTAACTCATTTATTTGGGTGTACCAATTATAATTGATGCCTATAATTAAATATTTAATTGATTCCTGTAATTAAAAAAAAAACTTTTATTTAAAACTTTTTCTCCGGAAAAATTAATTAAAGTGGTATTTTGGAGGTTAGGTGGTATTACTCCTTCCTGCTAAAGTGCCATTTCAAGATATTATACGATTCTATGATTTACATAATATTAATGTAGGCCAAGATGCCGGGTTTGAAGAAAATAGGTTACCGGAACTACACAATTATATTATATTTCCGATGTACATATTTGTATATATATTCAGTTAAATGTGAAATTTGTAATAAGATAATTATAGTAAAATAAATAATAAATCACATATAAGAACAATATTAATTGCAGTCTAAGAAAGTCGTTAGAGTGTTTCACATCAGACTTTTTAAAGATATTAACAGATATTTTCTATAAAATACATTTACAATAAATATAATAAATAAACATATTTTCTTCAAGTAGATGACGCAAGAGAATTTAGGTTGCTTAAAGAATGCTCTGCTCTAGCGGGCGATTTTTCTCCTACAAAACAGTTGGCCAAGTGGCATTGTCTTACCCTAACGGATGCTTGTCCCTTTTGTCTCTTCAAAGCACCGACCTTAATTTAATACTATCTGACTCCTAAATCCGTAAAAGGTAGAATTCCAAAAATTGTCCTTATTCTGGCAATCCATGTTTATTGCATTCCCAAAAAAGTTTTTGTGATTTTTGGTAACTTGTTTTAAATATTCCAAACTAATGATTTTTGTGAAAATGTCAAAACGGTTTGAGCTAGCCAAGTTCTGGGTACTTTTCTTCAAATAGCACATAATTTCTTGGATAAAATATTTTTACAAATAGAAACTATTCTCGATTTATTTTCTCTTTTTCTTGTCTATTTTTTATTCTCACCAAGATATAAAGTAAATTTACATGCAGATCAATCATACCAAAAACATCAGATGGTCTACTGATTTAGTTGGTTGTTGTCAATTTGTTCTTAATCAGTTGATCATCTGTCTATAACTTACGTAATGTCACGTTCAACTTGGTTAATTTCATCATTACTAACATTCGGGTTTTCCGGTTTAGACTGCGTCAGTGGTTTGTACTTGTAAACAGACTTGTGATTTGTGAACTACAATGCTGCTTTGGCATTCAAGTCGACAATACCCTGAATAAGCCGTTTGGGCTTAACTAATAAACCTATACGTGAAACTTGGGATTGTAAAAACCAAGTCTCAGCTCGAAAAGTATTTTGCATTGTGATGGCCAGGGACTGTAGTGGGAAGCTGTAACGCCACCACTTCAGAGAGGAAGATAGTGACCTATTTTCTTTAGGCTTATCGCATAGACTCCAGCTCCTACCCGAGCTTAATCTTGGAGCCGTCCGTATACCATATAGAGTAAAACTTTTTAGGAAATGGAATAAACGTGGATTGCCAGAATATGGACAATTTTTGAAATTCCAGCTCCTTTCTGAACTCCGTCATATAATTGAAGAAAATATGTGCATACCATATTGAGTATACCAAATTGGAGAACCGCTATCACTTAAATTCCGTAATAAAATGTGGAAATTTCTATCGAAATAAGACCTAGCAATTATCCTGTTAGTTGGCATACCAAAGATAATTCAAATTTTATTAATAATAAGGTAACAGTTTTCTCTGCCGAATATACATTGTGTGGTTAATATACTCGTAGTATGTTTCCTTTTTACTCTATCTACCTAAAGAAAAAATACGTAAAGTGCAATTTTTTATTTTGACTTCAAAACTAACTTGGCAGACGGACAGTGATTAATAAAAGTAACAGAAAAGAATAATAAAAGTGAGCTCTTTTTACACCCTATTATCACAACTTCTGGTAGGCTCTGTACAGTAAATACATGAAAGATAATTAATAACATAAATTCAGTTGAGATTCCTCGGGTGAGCTCTGATTAATAGAAAACAGCAAAAATATAAATTGAAGAGTGAAAATATTGAGTGGACTGTATATAATATAATATAATATAATTGTTGAGCAGGTGGGAAATTAAAATATTAAAATTATATGGGAAAAATGAATATATGAATTAAAGGAAAAAAAAAAAATGGGTAGCAAATATTATTTATCACTTTCAACAGCCAAAGGAATGGCGCTTACTTAAAAACGCAGAATTCTGGTTACCAGTGCTGGAAAACCTTCCTTAGCGTATATCGGGGACAATGAGAGAGGAGAAATAGGAATAAGGAAATAAATCTTATGTGCCTAGCAATTCCTATCTTAATCCATACAGTGCTGCTTGGCTGATGATTGTAGTTAATAATTAAACGAGCTCCATGAAACTGCATGGCAGGAAACGAAACGGTAGTAACAACCATGTTATTTCACAATAATTTCTGCAGGCCAGGAGAGAACCAGGGCCGCTTACTCGACAAAAGGACCAGTTTATTAACACTATCCAGAAAAACCAGACGTAACAAAACTTGGGTTTTCACAGATAAGGGCAACCGAACAACTTGCCTGAATTCTATAGGCAGAATGAATACTAAGTGTCCTGCATTACAACTTGCTCGTTCGAGCGTTACATGGCGACTGACTGAGAGAGGAAAAAATGCATAGGTTACCCCCCCTCACTACTCTTAGGATACAGCCTAATAAATTAGTAAATTATTATCAAGATCGTACAATACCCTTCCCGAAATAAAACTATTGTACGCTTGTTGGCGGCAAATTTAAATTTAGATTAAATACTGAACCAACAGATTTGTCCATTATCTTATAAGTGTTTA
The DNA here is from genome assembly GCA_011037195.1 of Triatoma infestans. NCBI lineage: Eukaryota > Metazoa > Arthropoda > Insecta > Hemiptera > Reduviidae > Triatoma > Triatoma infestans. The sequence continues at coordinate 7,387 of JAAEAF010002016.1, forward strand.
TTTTTAATTTTTTAACGTTCATGTAATATTATGTATTGTGTAAAAAAATAACTTTTCTATTCTATTTTATTTATTTAAGTATAAATTAACTTTCAAAGTAACCAAAAAAAAAAAAAAAAATCAGAAGTCATGTTTTAATTTAGCATTAACAATTTATTTTCCCCATAAGAGATGCCATTTGTTGGGAAAAAAGCAATTAAGCACAAAAAAACACATTATTTTATTTCCATGCAATTACACAAAATAATAATTCAATTATTTTCACTGCCATTAACACAACCACCATTTTGTCATATGATCATTTTTTTCATATTAATAGAATATTTTCAACCCGGATATTTTCTTCATACTTATAGTTTTTACTAAATATTTATTTTTCTTCAATATTATATCAATAGAGCATCGAAACATAATAAAATGACTTTTTTTGAGGAAAGCACATGCTTCCCCCACTCACAAGCCTCTTTAAATGAACTGTTTTGGAAAAATGTTTCCAGCAAAATTGATAGAACTCTGTATTTATAGTTAGAGTAACAAACTTAATGACTAGCGAAGGTACAGTTGTGATGTGATGGCAAGAAGAAAGAAGCTATAATTTTTAAATAATAAATAAATCTAAAAATTATAACTAGTGGTTCCAGCCAGCCGCTATCTGCAGGTCAAGAATCGCGGCAAAACCCTTTCAAACAGGGGTCAATACACAGTCAAAAGAACCGCCGCCGGCAAAACCCTTTCATACAATGGTCAATGTACACCTGGCCTGTATTTCCTTCATACAATGGTCAATGTACACTCAAGAGGCCACCTGGCTACCATCTGTCGCCATCCCAGACCGACCTCCCCTAAGGTCAATATACTACGAGAGATGTCTTAGTGTGGCACTTACTTACACATCAGCCGATGTGTGAGTGATGCAAATATAAACGTCGCATCACTGGAGGAGGGGATCAGTATAACAGCAGTTATCTATCAGTATTCCACAGTCACCATCAGTTATCAAGTTCACAACCAGTTCAGTCAGTTCATGTCAGTTAAGTTTCACACATCGCGAGCGCGTCCCTATTCAAGGTTTTAAACACTATTTCTTTAATATTTATTAATCATTTCATAATTCTTATATTCATTTACAATTGTGCATCTTAGTTTATCTATTTCAAACACTTTAAATTATTTGTTAAAATATAGTTAATTTTCATAAATCAGTAGTACGTATTTTGAATAACAATTTTCTAAAACTCTCTACTAACAACACTTACTCCTCACTTCAACTCCCGATACCAAGACATCTGATTTCAATACATCTGGTGGCAGCGGTGGAATCCGATACATCCAATACGATAAACCTGATTCTGATACACCGTGATCGAGTCCAGCAGTGCTGCTCTTAGATTTTCTCTTCCTAGGAGCCTTTAGAGCTCACTGTCCATCACCACTGTAACGAGAGAACACTTTCCGGAAGTCGGCAGTGCACTGCGAAGTATCTGATGATCTTAGATGTTGACGCCTTAAATTAAAAAAAAAAAAACCCTAGAAAAAACGCACTTCCGACCAACCGATGTTCTTCAAACTCGGACGTTTTGTCAACATATTTAATTCTAATTAATATTATTTAGATGATAAAATTTTATTGTAAACTGAAATAGCAATCGAGAAGAAACATACTCCCACTCACCCCCTAAAATTAATTTTTCTAGAGAAATGTTGCAAATAAAAAATTTAATTCTTTGTATGTATAGTTCGTTTACAAAGTTTAAAGAAAATAATTTTCTAAAATTCACAGAAAAACTGATAAATTTATTAATAAAGTGGTTGTTCCGCTTGGGGAATTTTGATAGATAACTTCCTATCAGATCCCATGGTGATACCAAAACGGTATCGGAATTTACGATTATTCGTTATTGCGCTATACTGTTTACATACATAAATATTTACTCAGGGAGTGAGAGGTCAATTTCCAATAACCACTTTTTCCAGCTAAGGGGTCTTTTTCCAACATCAAATTTTAGTCTAAAATACGATAAAAAATAAATATGTATTATCTGATTATAACAGTGAGGGGTAATTATATTTTATAAAAATTTTGAATTTAAGAAAGCTCATTAATGCCGATTAGTTTAGTGCCAGATTAGTTTTGTAGCAAATTTTAGGTAAATATTCTATTGTAGCTGGCTTTCGATTGAATATGATATCCACGGTGGATTTTTCCCCAAGAATGGTACCTTACTTTAACCATTTATATAATTCTTTTGCTCTAATCGTCATTATTTTTTATTCAAATAGAAACATCCCTTGCTCACCAATTCTAAAGTTGGTGAGGCACAAGATAAGTCTTGCCCTTCTTGGGCATACTATGACTTTGAGACATCCCATTATATCTTGTAATAGCTCTGTTAATTTTATAGTCATAATAGCCACCAATCTTGTCACTGTAAATACCATATGCCTGTAAATTCCATATCTAATCCCTGTAAATTCTATATGAATTCATTTCAAAGCAAAACAAAAGATTCAAACATGGCCATTACGCTCAAAGTAGCCAAAACTAATGCATAAGTTTCACCCATCGTCCCATTTCCTCCTATTGTATTTTATGATCCAATTTTTCTGCTAATGATTCCCTTTGTCTAATATTTCCTGGATAGGTATTCTTCTAAGAGTGAAAACTCACATTGAATCCTCATAGATGACCTAAGAGAGCAGAACTAAACAAACGCAACTTATGGTATATTAGAAACATAACTAAATACTGTCTCTCGATAACAAAAGAATTATTTCTCTACCGATTAAAAAAAAAAAAAAAAAATCATTGGATATTATAAGGGGGAGTGAATTGTATGAGATTCTATCAAATGTTCAAATCTTCACAGAATCCAATTTTTACAATAAATAATCCATTGTTCTATGGCAAACAATTCTTTCTACATTTCGGCCTAACCTTCTCTACATATCTTAATATTATTTGCTTAACCAAGTTCCTTCCCCAAACCGGCTACAGAAAATGTCTAACTTTGTCTATATTCATATTCATAGCTTTACCTTCTACAGCTCTTCTTGATGATACCGAGATTATGTCTATCACATTCCTTATTTTCCATGATTCTGATCGATTTCAGATTTTCTTCTATTGTCAGTGTCTGATTCTTCAAGTTTGTGTAGAATCGTTTATTTCCAGTTTTTCAAATTTCTGCCACATATTATATCGATAATCGTATGAGAGATGAAAATATTCTGGATATATTATTTCAACATCAGTTGTAATGAGCCCCGAGGTTTTCTCAGTCCACATCCTACCTCCAAATAGTGTACCCGTCCTTATTTATGATTATTATTTTATTTATATAGTTTTAGCAAAAAAGTTTTAGGAGTTGGCTTCTAAAAATTAAAATTAAAAAAAAAAAAACAAAGTTATAAGGTAGAGAAGCATAAAAACAAAATTATAATACAGTACAAAATATGAAACATACTTAAATTATATGAATAAAGAATAAGGATTTTAAGCCATATTTACCATTAAGACCGGCCTTTTATATTAGGTGGTGGACCGGTTGCAAAACTTTTGGGTCCATGAGAAAGTTATTAGGAAATGCTTTACATTGAATTAATTAAATTTGGGTTTTATAGATTAATAATATTTAGATTAACAACATAAATAATATAATAAAAGTTTATTAGTAATATAAATAATTATAGACTAGTTTCTTAGAACTAATTATTTCCCCAATATAATGAATTAAGTTTTGATAGATTTTCTTGCCACCCAACACAATACAACCTTATAACCGCAACAATAGAATGATTTCTATCTAGTTTAATGTTTCTTACTGCTTTTGAAGGAATTATTACGACTGTATGTAATTTTCGAATTTGACTTTTCAATAGAACGCGTTTTGAGAGATCCATGCATGGAAAATATGTTCCATTGATTGGAACTGTGGACTGTGTACACGTATATATTTTGTGTGTAATGTACAGCTTATTTTAAGAAACGGAAAATTTTAGAAAACTCAAACTTGATATTCCATTTGGATATTATCAGAGGTTCCGACAGTAAACACTCGGTCAAAATCCGGAAATCCACTTTCTGACTCAAAATTAATCAATCCACTTCCTGAATCAAATTATTTTCAATTTTTTCGAGAACGGCTCCAGCGTTTTTTTTTAAACATTTCTCATTCTTGCTGTACAAAAATTTTTATTCACTTTTTACGAAAGTCACAGATATAAACATATCACTTTTTACAAATTAATTTGTAGGGGGTTTTAAGAAATGTCCGATCCTCCAATCCTTTATGCTACAGCGAAAAAACTAATGTCTTCTGCTATTGTAAGTAGAAGAGAACAGAAGTTTTGAGAAAGTGCGAGGGTAAATCATGGAACGGGTTTAGAAGGAAGTATGTAGAAGAGGGCAAAATTCCTTTGAACTTGCTCCGTTTCGTAGAAGTGCCTTATTTGCGGGCTACTAACAGGGCATGATATCTAGAACAACACGTGTTCCGTATTGGTGTGGTGAACTCGCCTATATGCCCTGTTTGCAGGAAAGCAGATATGACTGCGGATCAAATCTTTGTATGTGATAGTTTTTACAAAGTCGGTAGTCGGCTTCCTAATTTATTTATAAATCATATATTTATTGGGTTGCAGGAAGGAAAATGGCACAAATGCCTCCACCGGCTCAGTGAAAAAAAAAAAAAGAAAAGATTTTGAGGAACCTTCATTGATGTTTGTTCATGATTATTGGCACTGTTTTCTGGACAACATGTAATCCTTTCAAGTATACCTGCCATGGGTACTAACCAATATGTACCATGTAGAACCAATATGTAGCACTCTAGGTTTGAGTTAGAGCGACTTATTAAATTTGTGTAATTAAAGAAACATTTCACATCTACCGCTTTATGTTAACCTTTGAAATCTACGGCAGCGCTGCATACTCGATTTCCTCGATTTCATCTAATGTATTCTGTATATTAATGAAAGTTTCAGTGCTATCAAGGTTATGCTCTATCTTAAGTAGTGAAAAGGTGTATAATTTTGCGGAAATCGCTTTTTTGAATCCACTCGAGTTTATAGCAAACTACTCTTCTTTGTGTTCTGAACATGAACTGAATAATCGAAATGTTTATCTTCAATTATATAGAAGCTGTTATGAATACTGTATACATAGAACCCACAGAAATTACTGTCTTGCTTCCAGCTTTGTATGTACTATTTGGGATTTTGAAGTTTAAAAGTGTTACTATTGACGCATTGAATTCTGACTGTTTCATAGTCATTTTTGCTACGGTTAAATTTAAGTAAACATTTCCAATTTGTCACTTTTAGACGTATCTGGCAATATATTATAGATGTTTAATTGATCTTGGAATTTAACAGTGACTGTAAAATCTTTTATGAAATTCACATAATTTAATAGCCAATAGCAAGCGCTACGTAACTTTCCATGCCCCCCACCTTTACATTAATGTTAATGAAATATGAACCATATAATTAATATCTATATTATTTTATTCTCTATTAATATTAATTTTATATTCATCTCAATTGTTTCATTATTTTCATTATCATCCAACATTAGTATTAATTATTAATTACAAAATCTAAATAGTTTATTACTGAAAATTAAATAACTTGCACAGGAAGGACATGTTAGGTTGCGATACCCGCAAGGTATATCCGCTCTCTGACTATGTGACTAGACGATTTCTACTCTACTGGGTATTTTTATTTTGTTGTTGCAGCTATTGATATTATTATTTATTTATTTATTTATTATTTATTTGTACGGTCTATACCTGGATAATTTAAAGTAATAACTTCTTGATTTGCGGTAATTTAATTTGATTAAAAGAACGCATATTAAAAATAGCCTTATTGGAAAACGGAAACTTAAGACATTCCGGTCAGGGAGAATTAAACCAATGACGAATAAATTACGAAGAAATCGTACATTCGTACAAATGTAACTCACAAAACAACCATTCAAACATTCTTCCTGTAATAAATAGTTCATTTACTCATTTTTTATTGATTATATGACTTGATTATCAATAATTTTATGGGCTAATTAAAGGGAAAGATAGTAATATTTGCATTGAAAAAAAGACGTATGGAGTGTTTGACATTTCAGGATTTAATAAATCATTTTTATTTAGTATAAAAAATATTCTTTTTCATCTGTTTGATTGATGAAAATTTTATTTTGTTCTTTTTATTAACAAACTTTTTAGGTAGAATTTTCTTTGTTCGTTGTTACAGTACTTTTATAAATATATTTTGCCATCTAAATTATAGTTAAGACAATATTCATGGAAAGTTATTTTTCGATTGTAATACAATCCTTTTGAAATCGTAATCATTGTCCATAATCAAAGGATTTCCAAAAGTTGGTGAAAGCATTCAATGTATTGAAACATCAGTTTTAAATACTATCCGCTTCTTTAATCGTTTTAGCCGGCGCGGACCTTAAAATGTAATTTACTTGTCTTTGTTCTACATTTGCTCTCTCATTCTAACAGTCACCCACCTTTTGTGAAAGCGTGCGCACAACCGGGCCATATACATGCTGACTCTCCTCTAATTGTGTACGCACACTCCTGTAGGAATTTTACTAAATTGGGGCACGTGTGTGTGTGAATAGATAGATACCTAGTTTAATTTAACACACATGGGAGTTGGTTTGGTTATTTGATAGTAAAATGTTATTTGTGGACTGGTAATAATCAAATAGGAATTACAAAAACATTTCATAATTATCTTTAAAATAGACAATTATTTTTATTTTATTTTATTTTTTAATTAATACATATTTTAATGGGATTATTAATGCAAATGGAACATGTTCAAAAGTAATCCAAACAGTATCAGCTCTCATTTTAATTATTACAGAAATACTTGATTTTAATAGGGTAAAGTTTTTTAATTTTTAATTATTTACTTCTTTTTTTTATCGGCTTAACAATAAATATCATATGCTGATACCCAAGATATTTCCGCCAAAAATCTCTGCCTTCCCAGTCATCTCGCTGTAGGTCTATACACGTCATTCCCTCCTCCACATCCTCAGACAATCATTTCCTTGGTCAGCCCTGTCTTTTTCCTCTTCTCTGGAGTATACAAAAAAATTCTTTTCTGCCACTTGAAGTCGTCAATTCTCATTAGGTATCCGAACCATATCAATCTCTTATGATCAATTTTTTCCAAGATATTATGCTGTACATTAACCCACTCTTTGATCACAGAGTTGGGTACATACTGAATCCTGGAAATGCCACAGCTTCTTCTCCAGAAGTCCATCTCCAGTGCCAACAATCTCCTTTCCTCTTTTTTCCTAATCGACCAAGCTTCGGCCCCGGTAGAGAGTAGCACCCATGAAGAAAGCGTCAAATATTCTTATTTTGTCTCCATATAAACACTTTTATTCCACAGAGCTAAGAAGGCTAATTAACTTTTTTTCTTGGACTATTTTATGGGATATATCCCTGTCAAGTGTGCCTTTTTCATCAATTAAAACTTCCAAGATTTTGAGTAACTCACTCCGAGGTAATAACTAGTCATTAATGGAGAGAAGTCGTAGATGCGTTAAATGCCATATATTTCGTTTTCAAACCTCAATGGAAATTATACTTCTGACAGCCTCCTCAACATGTAGTCAAGATCTTCTTCATCGGAAGCTATTACCAGCTGATCATCAGCAAACTGTAAGGTATATAAAACATTGTCCTCTATCTTTACTCCCATGCCTTCACACTTTCTCTTCCACTATTTAAGGGCCTCCTCCACATAAATGTTAAAGAGGGTCGGTGACAGGCAGCATCCCTGTTTAGGGCCTTTAGTAATGGGAAAGCAAGAAGTAAGTTTATTTCCTATTTAACTCGTGCTACAGCTCCATTATGCAGGCTTTTAGCAGCAATAAGGAGTTTGCTTATTCCGGTTCTATCCAATGTCTCCTACAGCAGCTTTAATGGTACGGTGTCGAATGCCTTATGGATGTCGATACAGGCTAAATGCACTTCTCACATGACAACCCCTTCTTCAATAATTGAGAAACAGTGAATATGTGATCCATGCAAGATCTTCCTACCCTAAAATCTGCCTGCTCTTCAGCCTTCCTGTCTTCCATCTCCTTGTTCAACCTTTTTTTTAATATCCGCTCATAAAGACGGCTCAAACTGCTTGTAACAGTGATTCCGCCGCAAATCTTTTTACTTCCTTTTTAGTGGATAGGCGTTGTGTGACCGATCAACCATTTCCTGGGAACCTCTCCTTGCTCCATGCAGGTCGAGAACAAATCCGCAAGTTTTTCTTTGAGACTTTCTGATCCTGATTTAAGTAATTCTATAGAAAATATTACCTGAGCCAGGAGATTTGTTGTTCTTCAGTTCCTTCAGAGCTAATTCTTTCTTCTAACGATATAGGAACATCACCCACTTTTTTATCTTGTTGTTGATTTATACTATTTACAAATTGCGGCCTCTCCTCAGATAAAAGTTTGGAAAAATAATCTATCCACTCATGTTGACTGACCATTTGAATACATGAGTGGTCCCCTATCTGGTAGATTTGATGGACTTAAGTGGCTTCCATGCCCCACCACTCTTCTGTCCATACATACATCAATCAAGAAGTTGACAGTTTTCCTCCCAAAAACCATTTATGGCGTCTTTTCTTATGCTTTTAGCCACATTATTTGCTTGTTTGTAGTTCACTAAAGTGATTGCATTTATTTTTGAAAGCCACTTTAAATAGAGCCTCGCAATTTCTTCAACTAACTCCTTGATTTCTTCATTCCACCAATATTTGTCTGTCCTCTTAGCCTTCACACTTGATGACAGCAGTTTTTATTATGGCCATAACCTATGCCATCTATCCTTAGTCTTCCCTGATAGAACTTTTTCACTGACTCTTGATGCAGACTAACAATGGAATAGCCAGTCTTATCGGCTCTTTGTGTTATCGTTTCGCCATGCCTTTTTCGGATTTTAATGTATTTAAATGTAAAAGATATTTTTCTAGTCGGTTAATGCTATGTATATTTATACACATCCTTATGTGGGAAAAAACTGTTTAAAATGGTCATGTTTTGCTGTTCACAAAGTTCTATTAGCTGACACTCATTATTGTCCACAACATCCTCTCCATATCTTCTCACAATGTGGTTTCCTACATTATTTCTAGTTATGCTATTCAAATCTCCTAAACAGAAGAGTATTTCACAACATGAAACGCTTTCCATTATATCTCCCATCCTTCCAAAAAGTAGATCTTTACCTAAGATGGTGGAACTATCTGTTAGGGCATATACAATAACCAATGATCACCACTTCTTGGCCGAACAGATTTATTTCTAGGTTAATTATCCTTTCATTGATACACTCATAATCCACTACAAATTTACGCAAATTTTTTGGTACACTATAATCGACACGCCTGCCCTTGCTCTTTCATTTCTTTCTACACCACTGAAGAAATGAATGAAGTGCTCACAGTTTTCACTTCTCTTTCCTTTCATCTTTATCGCTATCTGAACGCCATATTTATGGTGTTCTTCCAACACTTCAATTTTTTTTTGTACTTAAGCCTTGAATATTCCAAGTAACGAATTTTGTAGTGGTTTCCGAAGACTATGTCGTTTCCGATTTAATCCACCCACTTGCTTTGTTTGGGCCTGAAAGCGATAAAAATAATTTTGACAAAAGATGCGATGCTGGCCCAACTTTTAACCCTCACTATGGAGGAACGGATTTGAATTCGGGGTTGATCCCCCTAGTCAGGCTGCCTTCACTACGGCTTGGAGTCCTGATTTCCCCTCCACTGGTTATACCGCCATGGCTCGGTACTACTTCTGTTACCTACATCGTTTCCCAGGTGATACTAGTAGGAGGTGGAAGTCGGATTTACTCCCTATTATTTACTTATTCAATATAAATAATAGTTATGCTTGGACGTTGATAATAAAACAACGCAAAATGTTTATGCCATCTGGGCCCCAGCCAACCAACATTTTGGTTCTTTTATTTTCTTATTTATTTTTACTTTCTCTTATTGTTAGCAAGAGGAAGAAGTGCGATCGTATCAAACTTTCGAAATTCAGTTTTGATCGTAAATAAATGTTTTGAGATCTCTCGTGTACAAAAATAGTGCTTTGAGCAAATGGTCTGCAAATATATATATGTCTCTGAATAAAATCGCAGGGGAATTCGGATCTAATACAAAGATTTCATACAAAATACATCGACCAAATGTATGACATCACTGAATATAAAGAGTAAAGCTAGGAGAGATGACGCACATTTCAAAGTTATGCCCGGTATCAAAATATAGAAGATATATTAAAGAGGTAATTCTTATAAAACTGTAATGACACATGAAAGTCATAGCAATGTCAAAGTGGTTCCAGCCAGCTGCTATCTTCATAAAGGATGGCAGGAATAAAAGATAATTTATAACTAGTGGCCTAGCCGGCCGCTGTCTTCAAGACAAGGCCGCGGCCAAACAAACAAAGCCCCTTTTCAATACAAGGGTCAATACTTCACATCAAAGCAAGCACCGATAAAGCTGGCCACTGACCTAAATCACTGGTCACCGAACTAACCAAGGTCGCATAAGGTCGCACACTAGGACAGATGTCTTGGTGTGAGTGTTGCTAACACTAATATAAACTTCGCCCCATTGGAAGAGGGGATAATTATTATACACGAGTACGTCAGTAGATCATCATTATATACCACTACGTCATTAGATTATACGAGTACATCGTTACACGAGCAGCAGTTCCGCGTCCCTATACAGGTTTACTTATACTTATTTCATAGTCGTGCATCTTAGTTTATTTATTTTAATCATTTTTAAATTATCAGTTGTTTATCTCTTATTTATTTCTAAGTATTTCATGTTAATAGTTACCATTTCTCACATTTAAATTATTGTAAAAATATAGGCTATTTTTATAAAATTCAGTGTTAGTAATTCGAGCACTAACTTCCAAAAATCTCTAAACTAACTTCCGCCCTCTTCAAGACATCTACTACATACCTCAGGAATCACAATAAACGATTCCACTACAAAACATATGTCAACTACTATTATCTGCAAAAAAATGTTATTTTTCAAAATAAAGACATTCTCATTTATTCCAGAAACAAAATACAAATACACTACCTTCGGCCGTCTCTCCTACTATGGTAGGATAGATGACGCACCATAGGTAGGAGACCTCTGTGAAGGTAACATGGTTGATCGACATGAAACTTGGTAAACACTATGTTTACGAATCCAACTTTAACGACAGCTGGAAATCTTTCATTTCAATTGCAATTAATATAGTATATAAAAATATAAAAAAAATTTACTAAGCGTTATGAAAATTCATGTTATGAAAACACCCGCTGATGCGTATAAATGTTGTCTAGAACACAGAAGAACACATAAAATAACTAAAGAATTTTGCAAAATACTCGCTTCTGATCTCTCTATTCCTCGACTAATTTCCATGACGACTCCACGTGGTGGCAAACAAGAGAAGTACAGCCTCTTGCGTCTTCTATCCTTCCGCGTCATCTCACCTAGCTTTACCCTACTACTTTTTTTTCAATTTTTCGAGATTTTCTTTAAACTTCATATATTATTATCTACGTCTCACTACTATCTCATGTTTATTTAAAACATTTTCTCGGGTAATTTGATTTTTAGGGGAGTTCTGAGGGAACAGTAGCGTTATGCTTTCCACTAATGTACAAATTCATGATGTTACAATCTATATAATAATAATATAAATTAGAAATAATGTTAGAATTACAAATTTAAAGAAAATGGGTTAACCGGAAGTACGATATTTTGATTTTTTGAAATTTTCTCGAAAACGGCTACGTTTTTTTTTTTAAAAAATGTAACGCTCACTGCACAGTTAAAAAGCTTTCACTTTTATTTGAAACCTTTTTTTAAAAAAGAAAAAAAAATTATTTTGAAAGGTTTTTCAGAGTCTGTCAGTTAGGTTTAAATTTAAAATGAACAAAATTTGTTGGCTGTGATAGAAGACGCTCAACTATAGTCCGCTCATAAGTAGAAGTATAAAACCTACCACCTTTTCTATGGTCAGCTCAACTAAAAATATTGTAATCGTTGAGATTTAAAAGAAATTTCTTAATTAAATTATATTAATTGGAGTAACAGATGGTTGGTGTGAGTGTTTCATACCAGATTTTTATAAACATAGCTGTATCGATAGAAATTACGTAGGAAAATAATCTCGAATTATTAAAAAATAAGCTTATTATTATTATTATTATAAAATAAATAATCTTTATGCTAAATAAATTTGGTGTGAAACACTCACACGACTTTCTCTTACTGCGAAATGGCAAATTTTCTTCACACTCACAATTCTCATTAGTGTTTACAGCCGTCGTCATTTTTATGGAGAAAATCACAAAATTCTGCAATAACAATAAACATTATTTAGTTGATAGAATTGGACTGCACATTGTTGTACTTAAAATAGCACTTTAGAGGAAAGCATAACCCCACCTACTTCAAAAAGTCCCCTTAATGAATTTTTTCCGGAGAAATATTTTAAATAAACATTGTAGCTATTTGTATGTGTAGTTGATATATCAAGTTTAAAGAAAATAGTAGTCGGAAACGTTTGAGAGAAAACAGTAGAAAATTAAAAACTAGTTTCAGTGCAGCGTACTTCCGGTCATCCAATTTTCTTCAAGCTCGTGATTTTGACTGCATATTTAATTCTAATTAATATTATTTACATTATAGAATTGTTTAATAAACTGAAATAGCATTTTAGAGGGAACTGTAACCCCACCTTTCCTCCAAATATGCCCTTAAATGAATTTTTCCGGACAAATGTTTCAAATAAACATTGTAGCTCTTTGTACAATGTGTGGTTGATACGGTAATTTTGAGGAAAATCGTTGGATCAGCTTTCGAGAAAATCATAGAAACTAAAAGAAAAAAAAAATTCTGGAAAATAGCGTTTCCGGTTAATGGATTTTGCCAGAAATCTTCGCGTCTGATGCAGTGGTGGTACCTAAACGAAATACCAAGTTTGAGCTTTGTTTTTGAGATATTCTTTTCACACGCACACACACATACCATTTTCTAAAAATCACTGTTTTGGACTCAAGGGATCACAAAACGTGAATATCCGGTGAAAACACACTTTCGAAAATCTGGCACGATCGCAATACTTTCTCTAACAGCAGTTAAAAACATTTCAATAAACAACAGCAATAAGGAACATTTCTGGGTTTGCCGTTTCCATATTGAATAATTAGTTGCTGAGTTCATTACAACTAATGATTAGGTAAGTTTTTTTTTAATATTTATTTTTAAAAATAAATAAACAAAGCAGCTGCTTAGCTGTTGTATAAACAATAGTTTTTAAGGGGCCGAAGATGGTAAAGATAATTAGGATTAACCAGATGGGACTGTGACACAGGTGCGAAAGACCCAGCAAAGACATTTGTACCTATAAAATGCACACAAAAAAAATCATTATTATTTTATTCTGCGCTAATTGTCATTTTATTCTAATTATTGAAACTTTATTGTGGCAATTTTGACAATTTATGTAACGGTTTTATCTTGCTTGATGACTGTTTTAAAAAGTAAGTAATGAAAATGTAATTTATTTTTAGTTTATTAGTAAAGCATCTAATATCCTCTAAAGAAAGTATATATATATTATGTACATATATATATTATGTACATATATATATTATTTACGTATATTATTAAAAGCATGTAAATTATTTTTTTTTATGGACCATATCGGCGAAAAACACGTCATAAGCTTGGACAATCAGTCAACAGCATCTAAGTCAAGGAAAAGATGCAGCATCTTTGGTAACTCACCGCCTGAAACAAAGAAAAGACAAACGAAATCAGTTAAAACGCTTCTACCTAAATTACTGAAAGAAACAATTTTTGCTATATCTTCTGGGACGTTTCCAAAACTACTTGGCTCAACCAACAGACGGTTCTGAAGCTCCTTTATGAGTATTAACTTATAATCAACTCTTCTCTCTAGCGGTCTCTGGCGAAATATTGGCTATAACTCTAGCACCCTAACGTGATCCTAAGCTTCGTCAATATATGTCAGAAATGTGATTAGATTTGCTTAATTTGGTGTAGAGAAAGATGGTTCCCAACCCCATCTATTAGACTATATGTTACTAAGAGATTGTCAAGTTCTTGTCTCACATAAAAGCAGGCTACCATACATATCAACCTCAGAGAGAAAAGGTGTACAGAGTCGTAATAAGATGCCTATGCCAATCAACTCAGAAATTATAAAAGAAGAGCTATCCGAACTGGATCATATCGCTTGAAGCTAGTACAAGTCATTCATTCAATCAGCAAACAGACGCTACCTCTCTTCTTTGTCGATTTGGAGCTACGTCCTAATAATAAAGATATCTTCGAAGAAGAATTTCTCTACTATTCAAAAATCAAAGTTGAAGAACCACAACGCGTGTAACTCAATGTAAGCACTGTCAGTAATACAGACATTATAAACGTTATTGTCAAAGTTGATCAGGATGTGTGAAAATGTAGGCGCCCATCCCATAAAAGAATGCGGGAAAGGAACACTTGAACACTTACCACATGTGCTTTCTGCAATGGTGGGCATCCTGCCAACTATTAAGGCTGCGTAGTGTAATGAGAACTTTAAAGATCGTGGCGATCAACTGCAGCACCCATTCATAACCAGCCTTCATCAGCCAAGAAGCTATTCGAGCAACAACAGTACCTGACAAGCGATCGTATATAAAGACTAATAGATTACCACCACCACATAGCTTGCCAATGGAAATAGAAGGCCTTAATAACGCAAAAACGAAGAGCCAAATCACTTTGGCACCGTACGAGTTATTTATAACAAACCTATTATTAATGAACTTTCAAACAAATTAAAAAAATGAACCACGCAAATACTATAACGGAAAAAACAGAATCCTTGACAGATTGCGACACCTCTCTTTGCACAATCACAAACGAATCTTAAAACATAAAACTATTCTCTGTACTACACAATATAAAATTGGCTTACTAAACGGAGAATTAAATACAATATTAAATCAATAGATACCAAATCTAAATAAGTTAGTTCCACTCTTCCACCCGTAAAATTCTTCGTCCGGTCTACACTTACAACACTCTTATACCGCCTGCATATCATGAGATACTTTTGATTATACCTGGACAAAAAGACTTACATGGAATCCTCATATTCGATTGAAAAGAAAAGACCTCGATACAAGATACCGACCAATCGCTAAACTACTTGACAAACATTTAAAAGTCACTTTATAGAATAGAGTAAGGCTGTACACCTCTATCCTTATGCCAATATGGACTTATGGACTAGAACTTTAAGGCACTGCCAAAAAATACACCATAACCGCCAATAAATCCTAAAATTCTTCACCGAATACGCTCCTTCTACGCTCCTTTCTAAGTTTCAAACCTTCCTTTTCATTCTGATCTCAAAGTTTCATTCGTAACAGACCTCGCTAAATCCCGTTACATCAATTTCAAGAACCTCTGCTCGCACCCGAACCCTCTCGTACAACTTCTTTCTTCCCGGACATTCAGCCTGATGGCTCAAGTCACATGATGAATTAATGTTGACCAAATTCACGTTAATCACGCCGTTTATAATTTACAATATTCACATTAATCACGCTCATCCTTATCATATTTACTTTATGCACATATATATGTGTTGGGTAATTGTAAATTAACTTAAAAAAAAATTCCCAGTTTAGAAAAATATGGTTTGGAAAATATATGAAGATATGCGGGGGAGGGGTGAATGCGAGGGTTCCACATAATATTTAATTTATCTGCTAGAAGTTCATAAATTTATTTGCAATGATAATTAAACAAATAAAAATATAATCACAAGTTGTTAAATGCCAAAATTAAATAATAAACTTTTTGGAATACATATGTATTCCATATTAAAAACATATATACGTAGATTTTAACCTTGTTGGCAGTATTATCTATTTATTCTAATTACCAATAGACAGTTAATTGTTATGGAATCCATTGCGTACATGTTATTGGAACACATTTGCACCAATTAATACAACAGTGTGTGTGTGTGTGTGTGTGTTTTTGTATCGATTATTAACGGTTATTATATAGCATTATGATAAATTGTGTTGAATAACCGTTTACCTAATATTTATAAATTGTTCCCATTACTCATTCCGTTAGTTAAATGTACAAAAAATTTTTTTTTAAAAGTGATCAATTCCAAATTTGCAGAACTTAATCGAAATTACGATTTTATAAAGTAGATTTCTGAGATTTGTTTTTGTTTTAATTTTCTCGAAAAGTGCTCTAAGATTTTCCTTAACTTAAAATACTAATTGCTTAGCTATCACTTTTAGTTGAAACATTTTTCTGAAAAAATTGATTTCCATATTGATTTTTTTTTTACTTTCTCTTACTCCTAGTAAGAAGCGGAAGTATTGTAATCATGTCAAATTTTCGATATTGAGTTTTCACCGAAAATATCCGTTTTGAGGTCCCCTGAGTCCAAAAAGTGGTTTTTAGCAAATGGTCTGCGTGTGTGTGTGTGTGTGTGTGTGTGTGTGTGTATGTAGGTTTGTGAACAGCATAGCTCAAAAACGAAAAACCGTAAAAAGTTGAAACTCGATATTACGTTTAGGTATCACCATGGGATCAGAAGGTGCGTGTTATCTGTTAAAATTCCTCAACTGGAAGTACCACTTTACTAATTTTTTTTTTTTACATTTTTGCGATTTTTCTCAAAAATGGCTCCTACGATTTTCTTTAAACTTGGTATAACAACTACACATATTAACAGCTATAACTTTTATTTGAAACATTTCTCCAGAAAAATTCATTTAAGGGCACTTCTTGGAGAGGGGTGGGATTAGGTTTTCATCTTAACTGTCTATTTCAGTTTATTAGACAATTCTGTCATCTAAATAATGTTAATTACAATTAAATATGTTGTTGAAATTCCGAGTTTGAAAAAATCGGAAAACCGGAAGTGCGTTTGTTTTAACACTTTACTAAATGATTTTTTTTTCACTTTTTCGCGATTTTCTCAAAAATGGCTCCGTCGATTTTCTTGAAAATTCATATATAAACTAAACATGCAAAGATCTACATCTTTTGTTTAAAACATTTCTCTGGGAAAATTCATTTAAGGGCACTTTTAGGGGAGGGGTGGGGTTACAGCTTCCTCTAAAGTGGTATCATAATTGATTATATAATTCTATCATCCAAACAAAATTAATTAGAAATAAATAGATGGCCAAAATTTCAAGTTCTAAGAAAATTAGAATTCCTCCCAATCCTCACATACTCGAGTGAATCTTGGACATTGACCAGCAAACACAAATCAATGATCCAAGCCGCTGAGATGAGGTATCTTCGGAAAGTGGAGGGAAAATCCAGAAGAGATAGAGTCCGCAATGTGACCATAAGATCTAACCTCGAGGTAAGGCCTGCCATAGAAACAATAGAGCAGAATAGGCTAAGATGGTTCGGTCACATACTACGTATGGAACCTAGCCGCACTGCCAGTTGCTCTTACCAAGCTAGAGTAGTGGGCAGGCGAGGAAGAGGAAGGCCGAGATTGAAGTGGGAAGACGGGGTAAAGGAGGCATTCTTGAGAAGAAGGCTAGATTGGGGTGGGAGAAAACATCTCACCCAGGATAGAGACAATTGGAAAAAGCTCTATAAAGGACCTCCTCACACTGCTTAGGCGGTAGAGAGGGTAACGATGATGAAGAAAATTAGTAAGCCAGAAGTGCGCATTTACTGAACAGTTTTCGACGAATTTCATTATATTTGGTACACAAACTATAACATTTGTCAATTATAATTTTGAAAACAGGAGTAAGAGAAAGTTGTGTGAGTGTTTCACATAAGATTTTTTTTAATTTAAGGAACGGCGCGGCAACATCTACGCTCATTAGCGCCCGGAGCCTTCTCATGCACTGCCGGCCTCCGGACAGTGTTCTCTCGCTACAGACAACACTGTCCATCGCCGAACAGTGAGCTGTAGAGGCTCCTGGGAAGAAAAAAAATCCAAGGGTAGCACTAGACTCGAACCCGGGACCTCCGCGTGGGGGTCCAATCCGCTAACCACTTAGCTAATTCCCTCCCCTCATTATTGATTTTTATACGAGGTTATTAGGGAGGGAATCTATGATTATAGGTTTAGTGGCTTATTGGGGCTTAAAATCTAGGCACAACCCTACTGGATTACAATGTAATCTCAATCCACCGTACTTCGAACCTAATATAATCGCACCTAATACTTGTTATTGCCTAAGTACGCTCGAACTAAACAATGAGCAAAAATTAGTATATTTGAAGGAAATTTTCAATTTCAATTTAATATAAAACCAATTTTCAATTTTATAATTATATTAATTGCGTTAAGACAAAATTGTGTAAATAATTCACATACATTATATTTGATTACATCCCTGGTCCCCCACCTTGAAAATAAAGTGTCGATAGCTAAGCTCGGTTTAAACCGGGTTTGGGCTAACTTTATTCTTAATAAGAACGTTCCTCTCGACGCCAAATATAGGATTTTCAAGAGTGTGTCACGAGCAGTTCTTTCATATGGTGCCCAATCTTGGGGATTTCAGCGTTATGACATCCTTGAAAAATTCCAAAGATTTTTCTTAAAAAAATTATTCTCTCTTCCCTCTCCAACGCCTAATTATGTGCTATCGATTGAGTGTGCTCTTGAACCGTTGGAGACCTTCACCCTTGCTCTGCACTTCAAATACTGCCTCAGAACTCTAGCTCTTGACAATCATCGCCTCCCGAAAATTGTCGCAACTGAAATTATTCAGAAGAAACTGTTTTGGTTTAAACACTGGCTTTCGATGGCGCGTGATTTTTCCAGTGACCTATCTTGCCCTCTTAATGATCGTGATAAATGGAGTGATCAACTTTCGAACCTACTTAATAAAATTAGATCAGTTCGCATCGAAGAGTCATTCTGTCGTGCAGGGAATTCTGAGCGCTTTTTTTTGTATAAAACTTTAATCACTGACCATAAGTCATTTGTAACATCGTCCCTATTCAATAACCTCAGACTCTCAGAGATATGCTGGTTGCTGAAACTAAGAGCAGAACTGTTATACCTAAATTATACCCCTTGGTTGGAGAAAGATTCCGAACGAGAAACGTGTCCTCTCTGTAATTGCCAAGTACGGGAGGATTTGTTTCACTTCTTGGCAGAATGTCCTGCTTTATTGGATGTGCGGCTCCTCCATCTCGGCAAATGTTCACTTTCTGGAGGAGAAATTATTGTTTACCTATCCGGACAACGGCCTTGTCATCCTTTAATTGCTTATGCCCGCCACGCTTGGAGAGTTAGGCACGTCAGGATCTCAGACCCTTTAGGTTAGCTTTTCAGTTTTTTGTTGTAATTTATAAAACGATGTTTGATTTATTTAACCATTAGTTGTGTTAATACTTTTTTTTCTTTTTTACTTTGATATCTTATTCCAGTTCTGTTTCAGTTCTAGTGTAATTCTTGATGTTTTCATAATTTTTCTTTTTTGTATTATTTTTTGTTTTTTCGTAATTGGTTGTAAACTCTAGCAGACGGCTCTTTGCCATGCTTTTGTACTAATGTATTTTAGCATCTACTGTGTTATTCTTTAAAAAAAAAATAAAGTACTTATAATAAATATATTTGATTACAATTCCAAAATTTATATTTGTTTATGCTTTAAAAAAAAATATTAGGATATGACTAAATTAATTAACCTAAGGCTATATAAGGTTATTTTTTTTTTTAACTTACAAATTTGACTAATTTAATGACACTTTAATATAAACCAATTAAAATGACGGAATCTAACGAGTACTCTATTTATTGTTTTCATGTCAAATTATAATTCAGTAAAAAAAGAATATGAATTATTTAAATGATACTATTGGTAAATATATTATATAATATTGCAATTTATTAATTTTAGTTATAATTTTTGTTGTCATGTCTTCTGATGATGGCCTGATGACAATTTAGCATGAATTTTCCAAGGTAATAAATAAGTTCGGGATAGTCAAGGTCGAGAAACTGTTGTTAATTTACCGTTTCATAAACACAAGTAGCACGTAACATATGTATCCATTTTTAGAAGAAATATTCTGGTTATAAACTCTTTTGTTGAGCGCTTAAGTAAGTATTTTCTGGTTTCACTATTATTATAAAATCAATATTATCAATATTTATTTATTTTTTAATGATATTGCCTCAAATATATTTCAATCTTTCAGAAAGTTTGCAAGAAGTACCTGTTAATCAATGAGGCTCAAATTTGGACTGTTCCATTCAATACTGGAGTTTTACAACTAGTAAAAAAAAAATCTGGTGTAAAACACTCAGTCACTCATAAAATGTTTGTTTCTGATAACAAACTCTATTTCGAAAATTTTTTACACAATAATTCCTCTTCCAGTTGTTAAAAGAAAGGAAAATTAACCAAGTGGCGCTTCTTATAGCAGAACACGTGGTATTATCTAAATAGAATAATGTTTTCCCCCGGCAGACATAAATGTTTGCCCATGTGGCCATACCCAGGTAAGAACATGTCTGTGAATACGGATAATAATATCCCTTATCCACTTTCATTCGTTCCCCAGTCGCTATGATCCTAATTGTTTCCAATCGCAGCCACTCATGCCGACCTTCTCCAGAAATCCATTTCAAGCGCCTTTAAATTAATACGTCACTGAGAGCGTCCAGGTCTCACATTCTTAGAGCATTATACTTTCCACAATCGCTCTTATATTTGTCTCTTTTTATCCTTCAAACTCATGGGTTCCTTGGTATTGAGTTAAACATTATGAGTTAAGCATGTCGCTGGCAACCTTCTCAAGGGAATGCTTAGAGGAAGTTGGAGATTAAATATATCTTATGATATTGTAATCAGATCGGTAGATTGCTGGAGAGGCTTTAAGGAGTTTTTTTTGTGGGGGAGAGAGGCAAAATGGTTTAGGTACCGCGTCTTTGGGCACCTATAATTAATCATTTTTAAGCGTGTCGCTCCGTCCACTCTGAGCTAGAAACTCGATATCATGGATAGCATAAGCTACTTTATGGAACAGCGAACTTAAATACTTATAAATATCCACCTTTTTAATTATTGCTCCATTTTGTCGGCGAAGGTTCCCTTCCCTAAATGTGCCACCTATGACGAGGTACTGGGCTTTTTACAAAAGTTGGTTTCTAAGCCTCAAGCAGGGCACTCTGCATTTAGCTTATTGATCATAAATTTAGCCTCATTGCTATCTTGTACTAACATGGTCTGGTCGTCAGCAAAATTCAATGATGTCAACGTGGTAGATCCATCCATTGGCATTCTTACAGAAATTCAATATTCTTATAATATGAAAGCTTCGTATAACTTATACGTATACCAAATTTTGATTCATCAAATGCCCTACTGAATAATGTGTTCCAAAAGTTTGCAAGCCTTGTTTGAGAATTTGGGTCTTTACAATTTTTACAAAACCCACGTCCCAGTGTTTAGCAGACACAGATAACTTTTATAATTATAAAACCATCCAAATTTAATAAATCACTTTGATTGCTGATTGTACCGAGTACAATTTGTTTTAATACCGATTATTAAAATCTAACTATATTAAAATTTATTTATTTAACAATCTTTCACTTCAAGTAATATTACGCGCGTGATCGAAGCAAACTGGCGATAATTGTCACAACTAATTTTTCTTCATTTTAAAATACTTTTTTTTTTTTTTATCTTGATTATATATTTATTTCATCTCACTCTAACGTATTTGCTGGCGATTGGCCATTGCATCATTTCAATATGCAGCCACCTTAAAATTTAATGCCCACATGTGAGTATCTCATTTTTTTTGTGCCAAAAAATGTATTTATTTCTTCTCTGTCGTTATAGACAGCTCTAAGCATGTGATATTCTGCTTATACACCATTGTTCGGTACATAATATATTCAAATTTGACGCCCATTTATTTTATAATGAATTTGTACTGGAAGGATCCATACCCTTTCACTGATATATCGGCTATGCCCTAGATATAGAGAAGTGGGTAATCCCTTTTTCCTTACTCCGATATAGTAATAGTCTAGTATCTATTACAGTTAATCAAGTCGTAGAGTCGGTCTATAGAAATCCTACTTGCTCTGAGTGTGAACTTGCTCATTCCAGTCTCACCTTCGTCGTCTTACTCGTCCTGCCGTACTCTTATTATTACCCCAACTATAGCTTATGCAGTGGGAGGCGAAGAGCTTCTGATTTCTCGGAAATGGCAAGGGTTATTCCAAGTCTAATTTCAACGTATCTTTATCCTTATCTGTTTATATATGTGTCCTTATCCCTTTGCAAGCTGACGATACATGAGGTTTGCTCAATTGAGGTAATAAATTTGATTAAATTTTCTTCTTCATTATGCTTATAAAAGAGCCTACCTACCACAGGACTGCTCAGGTCTTTATCGTGACCAAAAATTTGATTTAATTTTTAATATATATTCCTCTCTGTTAAATTTACAGAGATCTTGAAAATTTTGAATTTAATTGTTAAATTCTTGAATTATATGCAATTGTGTAATTTTCCGTTATATTTTCTGAATTTTTATATATTAAGGATGATGTGGTCCGTTATAATTTTTTTTTTTACATACTCATAATTTCGAATTAATTAAGGTTAATTCGTTAGCTAATCACGTTGAAAATTCCTAGGTTAACATGTACGGCAGCCATTTATTTGGTGGATCATCTTGCTACACTTTTACATCTGTCACTTTACATAGTTGATTTAAATTCTTGGTTTCGAAGCCGGCGTCTAATGTTTTTGAATTTCCTGCTGCAGAAATAGTTAGTGCTAAGGAATCTCCGCCTACTAAACGTTCAATCATGCTCAAACTGCAAAGCTTTATAGTCCCATGTAGTTGGATTGCTCCACTAGTATTTAAAGCCAAATGATTTCACAAACACTTTGACGCTATCATTTAGATTAGGATATCCAATCTAAACTAATGACCTGTACCAGGCCTAGAAAGGATTCGTATATATTATTGACCGGATAGCAGACATAATAATTTCTCGCCTTTAGGGTTTTACATTTCAACCTATAGTTTGCTGATGCCTCCCAATCTAGCTATGCTGTCGTTTTGTAATTCGTTTAGCTTCTGAACAAGGTTACATGCTTTTAACTGCCAAAACTAAGGTATCCCCTTTAAAAAAGTTGACAGTGCCGCTACTTGAACTTTCAGGTGCTCTTGATTAAACCAGCTCATAAATGAATGAAGGGATCTTTATTGTTTATCGAAATTACAATGTCATTACAAGGGTTGACCTTACTAGATAATAAATACAGAGTACACATATATTTGGGCTTGATTAGTTTGATTTAACAGATACATTTTCAAAATTAAGAATGCGATACAATAAACTAAAAAATTAACAACAGATTCGACACAATAAACAAATAAATTAAAAATAATCTTCAAAATAGTTGCTATTAATTTTGATTCAAAATAATAAATTGTATAATTTTTCAAAAATTATCGAGGTTTTGTGTTCAGGATGTAATAAAAAATAATCATAGTTTTCCTAAATTTTTCGGGAAAGCGTCCCATCTTCAGTAGGGCACATTTGCAGTTTGTATGGAGGTTTACTAATACCTGTCTTATAAGTTAACTACCTACCACAATTTGTTGTGCACCTACACATTCACTTTTCTTTGCCGGAAGGCCTTCCTCCATTCGTAAAAACTATAGTCTTGGACTTTTTGCGTATTCTGATCTAATTAATTGTTTAATTAATGAATTTAACACTAGTCAATCAGTAGAAGTCAAGTCCTACTGCGTCAGAGAATTCATGAGCCTACTGCAATTACTTGTGACCAATTATATATATTTACTAGCTAAACCCGACCACTCTTAGCTGCGGCTCAGTCTGATTTTAATTATTAGGGAAGTAAATAGGAGTATGATAGTTAACATAGATTCAACAAGAAAACACATCATTCAATTTAATACCCTACTTTGCGTTGCTGTGAACTGAAAGGAAAGAAAGAAAAAATGTTTTTGACTGAAAGTCTTTTTCTATTGTAAAGCTAGTGAATGGACTATTTTTGTCCGTTTTCTGCATAAACATAAAGATCAGATAGTTTACCGACTTTGGAGCATGCGACATTAGGGAGAAGCCCATGAGAGAAACATTCGTTTTCTAAATTCAAACCGCACACTTGCAAAGATTGTCCTTGCGCTTTATTGATAGTCATAGCAAACGCAAGGCATATTGAAAGTTGAAGTCATTTGAACTCGAACGCCATATCTGTCGCAATGAGTGGTATACGTGGAAGTAGTACGTCTTCACCTTTATGAGGTCCAATGAGAATTGTTGCTTCAATTAGATTATTCATCAATTTTTTAACTAATAATCGTGCATAATTATGGCTGATTGATGTTTCGGAGCAATATAATTGGCACTCCAATTTTCAAATTTAGAATGTGAGGCGGTAGTCCGGGAGCATCGAGTGAATTAAGAAATTCCGTTGGAAAATTCACTACTTCACTTTGGTCCCTCACGCAGTTAATGGGTTTGTATGTCACTGTTTCACCTGCGATTCTGTTTAGAATAATGTTGTTCACATCGAGTAGGTCGACATTTTTAGCCGCTAAAATGGCTCTTCCGCTTAACCATGCTTGATTTTAATAATTTGTTTCGATGCTTTGTAATACCTTGTCTACGAATTCTTCTTGTACAATGTTGCAGAAATTTGATGGGAAGGTGATTTTTCCTGTTGCTGGATTTGTAGGTGCAGCACCGTTACCGACTTCGAGTAATTGTCTTGAAAATATGGCACCTGTTTGATCGTTTTGAAGTTGAACTCTCATATTCGTTGTTAAATGAATTGTTTTTACTGTGCTCCAAAGAGTTGAATATTTCAAACAGGCATGCAATTCATCAGCTGGTATTGAGCGAGATATCACTGGATGCGTTTGCCTGAAGTCACCGGATAGTAACAGCAATGCAGCCTGATTATTTCGCAAGTCTTTCAACGTATGGTCTAATGCTTCCAATGACTTCTTGTGAGCCACTCATTCCATACAATGATTTTGCACGCCCGAAGAACCGTTTCCGTGGGAACTTCGGAATAGAGGTACTTATAGGGAGTTGAGAAAGAGATTCAGAGAGCGCGCGTCTGTCTATTTCTGCCAAATCACGAAACGCTCGGAATTTCCCGTTTCCGTGGGAACTTCGGAATAAAAAGTAAATATAAACACTCTTATATAGAAGTGCAACGTTGTGTAAAAATTTCAAGTCAATCCATCGACTACTTTTCGAGTTTTGCGGACACAAACATACGGATGCTGAATTTTTATATATATAGATTAAAAGTTCATAGTGATAACATTCGGAAGTTACGTCTACTTCGATAATTAAAGATAAATTAAAAGCCATTATTAATCGAAACAACTAAGATAGTATAAAATGTAAGCTCCATCTCTGAATGTTAAATTAGTATTTTTTTTTTGTTAATGAGAGAAAAAATCATTGAATAATTAACGGGTTGTTAATAGAAATTGCTTACTAATAAAGGAAAATAGATTTAAGCATTAATTAAAGGCTGATATACAAATAAGATTTTAGAAGAAACTGGTTGTTGTCTCAACTAACAAACCAAATTATTTAAACGGATCTGATATAACTGAGGAATTTAAGCAAAATAGAACTTTATACTTTAAATTAAAGAGTACATTTTATACAGGAGTGCAAATAAGTGGGTTCTTCCAGCTTAATGTACTAATTAATATACCATCAAAGCTAATTTGTTACATCAGTCAATTTAATAAAGTACATTTTTAATTGCTTCAAAATGATAAGCATTTATTTTACATAAAGTGGAGACTAATAAATTTAATAAGAATTATAAATGCATATTATTATATTTCAAAAATTAAATTTACGAAGGGAAAGATGGATAGTATATAAAAATAAAAGTATGCTATAAATAATGTTAGAAGTTTAGGGAAGAGAACAAATAGAATGTACATAGTAATTGAAATTAATCTGTAAATAAATATACTTTTATTAAAAAGTTATTATAATTATTATTAGTAAAATGTAATTACAATTTACATGAATACCGTACGACTTGGAAAATATTCCGTCTGCCGTGTCAAGAAAAGATCTCTTGAAATAAACTTAACTGAACTGCTATATAGTAGTAATAAAAGGATAGCCAGAAAAAGTAAATAAGAATGAGCGTAATAGTTTACAAAATTACAATATAAATAAATAATAATTCTAGGAATAACAAAGGTAGAGAACATAGGTTCCTGACAATCCTCTTCGCAGACTGCAAAAGCGCTGGCCTAGAGATTTACTCCATAGTGATAGTGAAGGTAATAGTGTTTAATACATAAACATTAATAAGGGTAATTGATTGTAATGTTATCATGGCGTAGCTTCTCCTCTCTATTAATTAGGCTAATCTTTAGGTTAAAAAAAAAAAATCATTAGACAAAAATATATGCTCTAAACATATAATTGAGGGATATATTTAGATAATAATAATATCCGACAATAATTATTTAAAAGAAGAAATGGGGAAAGATAGAATAGTGTCCACTAACTCTTTAATATATATTTATGAACTTGATCTCTAAACACATGAACAACTGATTAATAGTTAATAAAAGAACTAATAATAAACACACAACTTAAAAACATATAACTTTGAGAATTAAACACAACTTTTCAAAGAAAACATCAGAACAACGCGCAACATGGTTCATACGTATTATATCAGTAACCTCCCTTAACCTCCTTCTTTACACATAGCACAGTGATGCCCACGGAGCGGGGCCCCTACATAATTATGATACCTTTTGGTTGATAAAGGTAATTAAGTCCTCCATTTGCAAAGGGAAATTGAGATATAGGTATTGCTGGCTTGGGATATTCCAGTGCATGGAACTGTAGACATTTTTCTGAAAAAGTAGTTTTTACAAGCTAGAGCTTCTCAGGAATTAGTGATAACATTTCAAATGTTATTGACGGCGTCTTCTGGAGTATAATGTAAATACATCTTATGCTACTTGCCACTGGTTCTAACCAACATGTACCTCCATATTTATACACTCTCCGGCAAAAAATTCCGGCCACTTGAAATATTTACTATTTCTATGTATAATTTTCAATTTTTTCATCATTTTCATTTTTTTCGTTCATAATGTTTATAGGTTAACCGATTTTCAAAATAAAACAAATAAATAGGATTATATGGGAAATTTAAGATAATTAATTAAAAAAAGTAGTGAATCTGGAAAATTTTATTTACCTGTTTATATTTAATTTTACATTATTTTTTTATGGGATCATGCTAATACCGAGTATTACCTTCTCTTGCCTTTATCACAGCTTGTAGGCGTTTCGGCATGCTCTGAATCAAGCGATAAATTTCATTTTGTGACATTAGAGCCCATTCGTCTTGAAGTGCTCTTTCTGGCACCAGAAGCACCCCACGTGCTCCTGGCAGACTCTCCGATCTCTTATCTGTCTTCAAAGCATATCACACAGATCCTGTATGGGATTTAAGTCATGGGAACGGGCAAGCTAGTTTATGAAATCAATATTATGGTTATTAAGAAAGGCCTACACTTGCCTACTATGTGGGCTGTGTGTGGACGAGCAATATCGTGCATTGGCACAAACTACTCACTTATCTTCGGCATGATAGGGACCACATGTTCTTGTAGTCATGGAACATCCACGAACCATCACTAACTGCGAACGCCTTTGTAAACTGATACCTGCTCAAACCATCAGAAAGCCTCGTTGGAAAGGTCTAGTGAGAACAAAATTGCATTGTGCAAATTTCCTCCACACTCGTTTACGGCCAGCTGTAGTCCTTAATGCAAATCGGGACTCGTCTGTAAACAGTACACTTACCCACGGCTCGATACACCAATTAATGTATTGCCCAGAAAACTCAAGACGAGAAATTCGATGCTTCCTGGTTTGTTCTAGCTCTCTTGCAGGGTGAAAAGCCATCAAACTTTGCTCATTCAATCTACATCGAGTTGTTCTCTCAGAAATTGGAGTAGATGAACTACTTCAACAGTTGTTAGATGACGATTTCGCAAAACAGTCAGTGTCAAAAAAACGGTCATCCTGCAGTTCAGTGGCCCTTGGACGCGCTGAGCCTGGCCTTTTTGAGTAAGGCCTGTTTCTCTGTAACGCTGCACCGCATCTTGCGGTGTTTGGTAGAGAAGGCTGCATTTCTGATGGAGCGGCCGTCATCAATAAGTGCTACAGCAAAAGCGACATCCTCGACACTAAGGAGCATTTTGAAATTCGAATTTTGAATTTGAATTTTCTTAGTCAAGGGACACGCTCAAGCGAAGTTAAAGCAAATAAAAATCAATTCAAACTGAATGAAAATAAACAAATTGATAATAAATGAACCCAAACTAGTAAATATTTTTCATTTACTTAATTTTTATAATACCACAAGTATAATGTACAAAGTTCAATTTATTCTAAAAATGTTAACTATTAATCCCCTTAACAAAATAACTGGTAAAACAAACCGAACAATACTATGTTATTTATTAAATGTAATTTTTTAAGTCGCCGGAATTTTTGGCCGGTGAGTGTATCCAGGATTTATGTTTGGGACAGCTGAATAAAACTTTGCAAGGTTGAAGAAACGTTGTTAGTTTTATATTAACTGTAGTCAGAGAAAATCGTGTTAGTGTTTCAGTATAGTTTTTTTTTAATTGAAAGTTTTATTGCGTTTCTGTTTTATCATTATTACTGTGTGTATGAGTGTCATTCTCATTGGATCTATTTCAAAATTTGTTGCTGTTCTGCTTTTCTACCTCACATTGTTTATCACATCAGGGTTGGTGTTTGCCAACCCTCCCAATAATGGATTTACAATATATTCATGTTTACCGTTATGTAGATGAATGGAAGGAAACAAGCGCACACAAAGCGAAATTATTTAATATATGTGTAAGAAATAATTATAGATAAGAAGTTATTTAAAATTTATATTATTCTAAACCTCATATATTAATGAATTAACATTGTATTCATTCAGAACCTTGAATATATATACAATATTGTCATCGCAAACATTTAAAATACGTGTGCGTTTTTAACCTTGCATTATTTTACCAAAAATAATAGCCCCATTAAATGACTAATATAAATGTTAACATGGTACTATGTACAGGGATGTTTATTGATGAAGACACTGGTAAATTTCACAATGATATAATTAATAATATTTACTTAAACTGCCGAATGACTAGTTGATAGACCGAAAGAGAGAGACAGACAGAGTGGTAGCTCGTATGTGTATCACTAACGATTACTGCTGATTTACTCATGATTGATATGATGTAGCGTTGTCTTTTATACGGATTTTCTTGACCCACCTACAATTCGTAGTCCCTCCTAGTTTCTTGTTGGGCCAGTTAGATTTCTTCTTGCCTCCCTTCCTTATTGAAGTATTTAGGGGGTGCTAGCTGTAGTAGCGGGGATGAAGGCATATCAGCGGTGGGGAAGTAGATGTATGTTTTTCCACTACAACTATTTGGCGATTAATTCTTAGGTGATCTGGACCTGGAATTGACTTTGTTCGACTTGATCTTCTTCGAGGTTCTAAATTTATAATGTTTTATTACTTTATTCTGCATAAGGATTGCCTTATTAGCCGTCGTAGCTATAACGACCCTGAGAAGGCTCATTGCAACATGGGCGAAACGTCAGTTTTTATAAAAACACTGACGAAGTCTCAACCCGGAAACTCAAGTGTTTTTTATTCACAGAAGACTTTGGCGCAATGGGGAGAACACTGGTAATTTTCTCTGCCAGTCAGGCGACACTAAAGGCTTTAGAAGCGGAAGTATTCTTGGAGGGCCCAGGAAGCTTCCGCACTTGTATCTCCTTAGTAGAGAGAAGAATGTGTTAATGAGTGCCAATGTTACGTTTACTGGAGGGCAACCCCCTTTATATTGGAGGAAACATTCACTCTATATGGATCTTATGGAGGATCCACTTTGTCCAGAGTGAAAAAACACCGTTTCATCTTATTTGTCAATGAGTGCACTTTACACAGAAATGATTGCTAAGGATTAGGCTAAGAACACTAGCACCAAACGAAGGATTGAAAATACCACTTGGTTCAAATCTGGCGTTCATCAGCGAAACAGAGATGACGAAAGTTGAAACTAAGGTGCGCACAATGGGCCTCACTTTTAGGCTAAATGCATTAACTTAGAATTATAATTAGAATTCTGCAAATAGATAAACTTACTATTTAAATACAACCCCCTGCCCCTTTCGGTTGAATTTTTTTTATATGGGAAATTTATTTCAGATTTTCATTATAGAAAGAAATGTTGAGATAATATACAGATTTCAAATTTGAGTTTTTACAGAAAGTACGTATTCTGAGGAAAAGTTTACGTAATATAAAATATTAGCTCATAATATATAAACTAATCACTTTAAAAACCACTGTTCCAGCAAAATTATTTTAAACGGAAATACGCTTTATATAATGGTTTTTACAAGTTTTTCGCGATATCCACTAAATAAGATGGTTTAAATTTATGGCTGTTTTGATATATTAAGTTATATAGGGTGGTTTGTTTATGAACCTTATTACAGTCTTTTATAATTTTATTTTTCCTGAATAAAAATGATATTTTTTCCATTATTTTCCCGACGTTCCGACACTCTACGTGTCATTCTCAAGGGAAAGAGTATCTTTTTATTTAATAATTTTATACATACTCTTGTTATAGCAAGTTGTATGTGCAAGATTTTGATCACCAGTAATAAATTTATGTTCCAAATTAAGATTTTATTTGATTTAGTAAAGATATGTTACTTGTCTCGTTTATATTTATTATAAAAAAACTTAAATAACTTATTATAAAAAAAATACACAAAAATACAACAAAAAATACACAAAAAGTTAGTAGTGGCACACCACGTGTTCCCATCTAAAAATTTCTACAATCAGTACAAATAATTTAATACAACTAGCTATAAGGTTAAATGTTTTAGCAATATATCTAATTAGTTTTTTAACATAGTTATAAACGAGACAAGCCACATATCGTTACTAAATCAAACAAAATCTTAATCTGGATGAACCTTTATAACTGGTGTTCAAAATCTATGCAAGATGTGCAATACATGAAACTTGCTATGACAAGAGTATGTATAAAATTGTAAAAGAAAGATAGTCTTTCCTTTGAGAATGACCACGTAGAGTGTCGAAACGTCGGGAAATAATGGAAAAAAATGTAATTATAAAAGGTTGTAACTAAGGTTCATAAACAAACCACCCTGTATAATCTAAATAAGGATTTTCTAGAGCAATCTTATTAGTTTCAAACTATTCTATTAGTGGACTTTTAATTGAAACTTTTCCCAAGATATTGATTTGAGCGAGGTTTCTTGTGGTTGCTTTAGACTGCTACTTCGATAAATATAGGCTTATACTATACATACACAAAGTCTGAAGGGTAACTAAACATTTACAGTTACAACTTAGTTTCGAGTGTGAAAGCAATTTGTTAATTAGAATTCTAGGAATGTATATGGGAGTGAAAGACTTTAACTTTAATTGTAAATTGTATTTTTTTTGGCTCATAGAACAGAAGTTATTATTATTATTTTTTTGTTAATAGATGCGGAGCTGGTCATATACAGAAAGATACCTTGCTATAATAGTAATAAGCCTCATCTTTCGACGTTAACCACGGAGAAAGTGAAGCCCACGGGCTCCTTTTAACGTGAATGTTCAACTAAAAAGAACTAGTCTTTACCATGAAATATTTACCAATGTATTTTTTTTATTTTTTAAAAAGAAAGATTCGCTACGTTTTTAGACGTAATAATTAACTCTGTTAATGTAATGTTTAATTTTGTTGTTTTTGTTATATAACTTAAATTCATTTAATTATTTTTTTTTTTTTTTGGTAAATGAAAGCAAAGGAAAAAATGGAATAAAATAACGGACCAAACCAGCCTAAGGCACACCTTGAATTTTGTATCATCCTTGAAAATTTTTAATTTGTATGAGGGATCGCCTCAGTCCATATCATCATTTTATTCTCTCTCTCTCTCTCTCTCTTATCCTCATATAACACACACACACACAAAATGACCTGTCTGCAATATGGCAAGAGTATATAATTGAATTTTAAAAAATAAAGTAAAAGAGTTTCTATCTCAGTATCAACCAAGTTCTTCATAAAAGAAATCATATTTAAACCCACTCACTATACTTAATTAAAAATGTATTTACAATTGTTTTATTTCTTTTTTTAAATAATTATAAAACGTAGATTTTTATTATAACCGAAAATTAATAAGATCCAAGAAAATATAACTAAATCATTTTTTACCCTTTTTAATTTTTTAAATATATAATTTTACACATTATAATAATAAATTTAATAGATTTAATTATTTATATGGGATTTCTTTTTGCATTTTTATTTTAAAATCAACAATTTTTTTTTTTTTTGTCTTTATTCCTATTAATTGGTTTTATTATTATTATTTTTTTTTTTATAAAGGTTCAATAACTGTCTACCTAAAAAGACCATAAAATGAACCTGGTAATTTGACAATTTTCGGCCCTAAAAAATGACATAAAAATTAAAAAAAAAAAAAAAATCGCGTGTGAAACACTCACACGATTTTCTCTTACTCCAGTTTTCAAAATTACAATTGACAAATGTTTATAGTTTTGTATCAAATTTATAGAAATTCTTCGAAAAACTGAATTAACTCTCCAGTAAAAAAGCACACTTCCGGTTTACTAATTTTTTTTTGAAACACGGAATTTTGGTTATCTATTTATTTCTAATTAATTTAGTTTGGATGATAGAATTGAATAATCAACTATGATAGCATTTAGATGAAAACCTAACCCCCCACACACCCCCAGAAAAGCCCTTAAATTAAGTTTCCCGGAGAAATGTTTCAAATAAAAGTTGTAGCTGTTAGTATGTGTAGTTAATATACCATGTGTAAAGAAAATCGTTGGAGCCATTTTTGAGAAAATCGCAAAAACGTAAAAAAAATCTAGTAAAGTGGTACTACCGGTTGAGGAGTTTTGACAGATGATCCACTGTCGGATTCCATGGTGATAACTAAACGGAATATCAAGTTTGAACTTTCTACGATTTCTTGTTTTTGAGCTATGCTGTTCACACACACATATATATATATAAATATATATACTCACACACACAGACCATTTGCTAAAAACCAATTTTTTGGACTCAGGGGACCTCAAAACGGATATTTCCGGTGAAAACTCATTATCGAAAATTTGACACGATTACAATACTTCCTCTTACTAAGAGTTAGAGAAAGTAAAAAAATCTGGTGTGAAACAATCACCCAACTTTCTCTTACTCCTGTTCTCAAAATTATAATTGACAAATTTTATAGTTTGTGTACCAAATTTAACGAAATTCTTCCAAAACTGAAAAAACTGTTCAGTAAAAGCGCACTTCCGGTTTACTAAATTTCTTAAAACTCGGAATTTTGGCCATCTATTTATTTCTAATTAATTTTGTTTGGATAGAATTGTATAATCAACTGTTATAGCACTTGAGAGAAAAACATAACCCCATCCCTCCCCTAAAAGTACCCTTAAATGAATTTTCCCAGAGAAATGTTTTAAATACAAGTTGTAGATTTTTGCATGTTTAGTTTATATACGAAGTTTCAAGAAAATCGTAGGAGCCATTTTTGTGAAAATTTTGAAAAAGGGAATAAATCATTTAGTAAAGTGGTAAACGCACTTCCGGTTATCCATTTTTTTTCAATCTCGGAATTTCAACAACATATTTAATTCTAATTAACATTATGTAGGTATGTTTTAATAACAAAAATGAATGTTTTTGAAAAAGTACACTTAGAAAACTATTTATCCTTTAATCGACAAAATTCATAATACAAGCAACTAAGAAATCATAAACGCAAGGCAATCATAAAACAAAACAAACATAAGGTACTTCTAAAAAGTACGTCAGCCACCACTGCCACATATATATTTTTTACAATTAATATAATTAAAATAAAACATTTAAAAATACTTCTACAACTCGGCCAATCTGACACCAGTGATCGACCGCGTCATGATCAGATCCATTACCACCAGGGTCATCACGCCTACCAAGATCAAGTTGAAATTCACCAGAATCCAATGCAGAATTTGATTTCTCTTGCCATGGCCTCATTCGCCCTGATTCAAATACCCCTTCAAACGGTATGCTTGTTATCTGGAAACCATCCACGTCTCTTACCAAATATCTGTCATTGGTGAGGACTTTGGCTATCACATAAGGACCACGATTTTTCGGGATCAATTTTTTATTTACCCCTGGGGTGACTATCGGTATTTACTATCACGACGAAATCCCCAACTTTATATTTCTTAGGAGTCTTATGTCTCTTATCGAAATAGATTTTATTGGCATCTTGGTTATCTTTAATTATTTTAGCCGCCTTGTTCCTATATTCCTCTAAATTCCTATCCTTTACGTTCAAACTCTCCAAATATAGTCTTAAGAAATCTTGGACGTTTCCACGTTGGTCAACTCCAAACAATAATCTACTGGGAGTGTTATCAATAGAACGGTTCACTGTATTATTTAAAGCGAATTCTACTTGTGGTAGCGCCAAGTCCCACCTTTTTGACTGTTCACAAATTTTTGATAAAA
This sequence comes from Triatoma infestans, assembly GCA_011037195.1. Lineage (NCBI taxonomy): Eukaryota > Metazoa > Arthropoda > Insecta > Hemiptera > Reduviidae > Triatoma > Triatoma infestans. The sequence goes on from JAAEAF010002016.1 coordinate 42,196, forward strand.
TAGGGACAATGTCTCTGTTATATCGCTCAATCTGGCCATTAGCCCGCGGTGTAGCCGTAGCTATTAAGGTATGCTTAATTCCTCTACTCTCTGCGAATTCTTTAAAAGCATTCGAGGTGAATGAGGTGCCCCTGTCCGATATGATTTTAATTGGTTGGCTATAGTTAATAAAATAACTATTTAGATGTTTTATTACCTCGTTTGAGCAAGTACTCTGGCATGGGAACAACTTAATGAATTTTGTGAAACCGTCTATTGCTTCGAAAATATATTTGTAACCTTTGGAAGTTTTTTCTAGAGGACCAAGATGGTCAATATGCAAATGTGTAAAGGGTTTATTACCCTTATCAATGCTATGTAGTTCAGCCTCTTTTTTACCAGAGTTTGGGAAATAAATTATACATTTGAGACAATTCTTAATATAGTTTGTAATTTTTTCCCTCATGTTTGGGAACCAATAGGATCTAGTCACTAATTCCATAATTTTATCAGTACCCAAATGCCCTACATCATCATGATACATTCTCAGTACACTCCCTTCCATACTGGCTGGGACAAAAAACAAAAGTTTGCCACGATTTTTTCTATACACCATCCCATTTCTCAACTCAAATTTTTTATGTTGGTTTGATTCTAAGTATTCTCTAATTTTTGATATACCCACATCTTGTGATTGTTGAAAAACTAGATTCTGCTCAAAAGTATTCTCAAACAAGACTAAAATATTGTGACACCTACTTAATGCATCAACATGACCCATTTTTGAGCCCGCCCGATGCTCAATTTTATAATCATAGTTTTGCAAAAATAATGCCCACCTCGCGATTCTCGGATTGATATCCTTTTTGCTCAATGTAAGCCTTAAAACTGTCACAGTCAGTGTATATTTTAAAATGAATTCCGGATAAGTAGATGTGAAAACGTTTCAGAGAATATACAATACAGAGACATTCCAATTCAAAACTGTGATACTTAGATTCCACAACGGTCGTACGCTTACTAAAATAGCAAACTGGATGAAATTTATTATCCTTTTGTTTTTGCAATAACACTGATCCGAAACCCAACGAGCTTGCGTCGCAATGTAGCTCTGTTACCGCGGTTGGCGAATATATTGACAAAATTGGCGGTAAAACTAAACAATTTTTTAAACAATTAAAAGAATCAAGCTGTTCTTTCTGAAACACAAATGGTACAGATTTCTTAATTAATTCATATAAAGGGGCAGCTAAGACAGAAAAATTGGGTATGAATCGTCTGAAATAGCTTACCAAACCTAGAAAGCTGTGTACGTCCTTAGTATTTTTTGGAATCGGGTAATTTAATACAGAATCTATATGTTCCATGCTAGGAGAGATTCCCTTAGAATCCACGGTATACCCTAAATAAGAGATTGAAGTCATCAGAAAAACACATTTATCTAGCCTAACTTCTAACAAATTATTTACCAAGAGCCCCATAACTTCACGTAATATTTCTAAATTTTGTTCAATCGTAACTGTGGCTATCAACAAATCATCTAAGAATACACATATTTTGGAATCTAAAATTAACTTTCTGAAGATTTGATTTATAAATCTGGTAAAACTGGCTGGACTGTTGCACCATCCGAAAGGCATCTTTAGGTACTCATACTGTCCTAATGGGGTAATAAAAGAAGTATATTTCACTGAGGACTCAGCAATATTAAGCTGGTGAAAAGCATTTTTTAAATCCAGTTTGGTGAAATAATTTTTTCCATGCAACCTATCTAATTGATCATCTATTAAGGGTAAGGGATATCTATCCTTAATTGTGATTTTATTGAGCTCTCTATAGTCTACACAAAGTCTCAATTCACCTGTTTTTTTCCGAACCAATACGATAGGGGAAGCGTAAGGGGAATTACTTTCGCGAATAATGCCCCGCGACATTAAGTCATCAATTATGTTTTGCAATTTAAATTTTTCTGAGTGGGATAATCTCCTCGGACGAAAATTGAAAGGTTCATGGTTAGAAATTACGTTAATTTCAACTTCAATATTATTATCAGGTGTTTTAGGTTTATCACATGTCAAATAATTATTAACAATATCAATTACCGCTTTTTTATCTTTCTGCCTTAGATTCTGGTTTACAAAAATCGGTGGTTCACTTGATATCTCCTTATCATCTATCAGCATGAGAGCTTTTGTCTCTGAGACAAGCTCCTCATTCTTCTGATTATCAATTTTGGGCAAAATAGTAGCTTTATCTGTAAATTTAATACAAATATTATTGTTTGAAATAAAATCACGACCTAACAAGCAAGTATAAGGAATAGCATTGTTCTCAACAACGTAAAAGTTAATGTCCAAAACCAAATCACAATCTTTCAAATAGATCTTTGTCTTAAACATGCCTAACACATTTAATTTAGAATTGTTAATCCCGACAAAATTTTGATTACATTTTTCTAAAATTTTACCAGATTCTATCATAGAATTAACAATCAAAGATATTCCTGAACCTGAATCTATAACTGCATTCAAAACTTGGTAAAATGACAACCTTCAATTAATATAGGAGTTACGTACGGTTGAGGAGTTGATTTCTCTATGACCATGGTGGCGTTTGGTAACTTACTATCGCTCAGCTTTGGGCAACTACCTCGAAGATGTCCCATTTCTCCACAGTGGTAGCAACTTCCTTTCTCTCGCTTAGGTCGCCTACACTCTGACGCTCTGTGTCCTTCTTGATTACAGTTAAAACATCTCAGCTGAATTCCACTGGAAAATGGTGTTTTTTTTATACAAATGAGATTTACCTGAAGCCAATGAGGGTTTATTTGCAAATTTTGGTCGTATTTTATTGTAAATGAGTAACTTTGTGTTTAGCTCTTTTAAATTTGCAGCTTCATAAAGTGTTATTTTATTATGAGTTGCATCGGGTATTCCGTCAACAATATACTTTATAAGAGCTTCTTTCTCAATGTTTCCTCTTGATGCCATCTCTTTCATGACAAGATAATATTGCAATAAGGACTCTTCCCCCTCTTCATGTG
>JAAEAF010002017.1:0-167171 GCA_011037195.1 Triatoma infestans
ATTTAATTTTAATTAACATTATTTAGATGATATAATTGTCTAATAAACTGAAATAGCACTTTAGATGGAAACCTAAACCAACCCCTCCCTCATAAGTGCCCTTAAATGAATTTTCCTAGAGAAATGTTTCAAATAAAAGTTGTAGCTCTTTGTATGTGTAGTTTATATACCAAGTTTAAAGAAAATCGTTGGAGCGATTTTTGAGGAAATTGCAAAAACGTAAAAAAAAACAACAAGTAAAATGGTACTTCCGGTTGAGGAATTTTAACAGATGACCCACTGTCGGGTCCCATGGTGATACCTAAACGGAATATCAAGTTTGAACTTTCTACGATTTTTCGTTTTTTGCTATGCTGTTCACATACATATACACACACACACACAGACACACACACAAACACACACAGACCATTTGCTAAAAACCACTTTTTTGGACTCAGGGGACCTCAAAACGGATATTTCAGATGAAAACTCAATATCGAAAATTTGACACGATTACAATACTTCCTCTTACTAGGAGTGAGAGACAGTAAAAATAGTAACAGGTAGCAATACGGACATAAACCGATTTTTACTCTATCTTACAGTTTGTAAGAGGAAGGATTGTAATTTATGTCAAATAGAAATTGAGTTTTAACCGGAAATATCCGTTTTGAGGTCCAAAAAATCTAAATCGTTCAACCGGAAATTACTTTACTTTACTGAATTGTTTTTTTTTCTCAGTTTTTTGTGATTTTCTCGAAAATGGCTCCAATGATGTTCTTTAAACTTTACATATCAACTACACGTACAAAGAGCTACAGTTTTTATTTGAAATATTTCTCCCAGTAAAGGTAATTTAAAGGGGATTTTAGAAGACAGATGGGATTATGTTTTCCCCTAAAGTATTACTATCATAGTTGATTATATAATTCTACCATCTAAACAAAATTAATTAGAAATAAATAGATTGCTAAAATTCCCGAGTTTCAAGAAAATTAGTATACCGGAAGTGAGTTTTTACTGAACAGGTTTTTGCAATTTTCTACATAAAAACACCGATGAATTTCATTAAATTTAGCATACTAACTGTAAAATTTGTCAGTTAAAATTTTTTAAACTGCATTAGGAAAAAATTCCTTTTTTTTTTTTTTTTTTTTTGAACGAATTGTCCGTATGTATGTGTGTTGAACGTGTTTTTGAAGTTTCTAAGATAGTTTCTACTTATATAATATTAATTTATGTTAGAAGTTTGATAGAATTATAAATATGAAGAAAAATCGATTAACCGGAAGTGTGTGACATGGTAGAATCGATTTTTGAGTTATATATATACACGTATTTGAAATATTTTACGAAAAAAAAATTATATTAGTAGTTTCTATGAAATTTGTGGCTTTAAATTTCAACGGCCTTGGGTGCTCTACGAGTATGTAACCCATCCATTCTTCTATATTTATAGTTAGAGCTTAAAAAAATGTGCTAGTTTTATAATTACATTAACGTGCAGTAAGAGAAAATCGTTATGAATATTATACACCAGATTTTCCTTCATATGAAATATGGATTGAAATGAAATGTTGATGATCTTACCGACTATATTATATTTGTCATTTAATCTTGATGGTTTTACCTTTCCAAACTAATTTCATATATATATATATATCATGCATTCCAATCATCCCCCTTCTAACTTTATAAAATGTTACATCATGGCATTTTGTATAATATAACCTTCATCATTGTTATTATTATTACGGATTTCTTATCAACCACTAGTCAGGAGACACATGATTCATTTATTTTAAAAAAAAACTATATCATCATTTCCGACATTCAAAATGACTTGAAAACAAATTGTACATAATATCTGCAGTAATAAATTATTATGGTCTGTACTATTGAATCATGCTCTGCAATTCTGTTTTTGATGTGAACAGTATACTCGTAAATAAAAAATTGTATTATTGCCAAATCTGATTACACTTGCACATATGTATGTGCCCCCCCCCCTCAAATTTGCTTGCATTTCTGAATTTTTTTTAAAGTTGTGATTAAGCCAAAAAAAAACCATCAAAAAGCTCTTTATTGAAAGAGAAGTATTTAACATTTTTTTTTTTAGCAAATATTATATATTTTTTCTTCCAATTGAATGAAATGTTCAAACTTTTTTTTACTTCCTTTTCCTGTTTTAAAAGGAATTATTGCCAACCGGACAAAAATTTTTTGAGAGTGCTTTTTTTATTCTTTTCTTAGACAAATTTTTAATTTCTCTTACAACGTAGATAGAGACGAAGTATTGTGATCATGTCAAAATTGGCGAAATTACGTTTCCAAAGAAATACATGGTTTGATTAAGCTCTCCTATCTACGAAAAAAATATTTTGAAGCGAATAGTTGTTCTTGTACGTGCCTGAACAAATATCTCAAAAAACGAAACAAAAACAAAAAAAATCTGGTGTGAAACACTCACACAACTTTCTCTTACTCCTGTTCTCAAAATTATAATTGACAAATGTTATAGTTTGTGTACCAAATATAACGAAATTCGTCGAAAACTGAAAAAGCTGTTCAGTATAAGCGCACTTCCGGCTTACAATTTTCTTAAAACTTGGAATTTTGGCCATCTGTTTATTTCTAATTAATTTTGTTTGGATGATAGAATTGTATAATCAACTATGATACCACTTTAGGGGAAGCTGCAACCCCACCCCTCCCCTAAAACTGCCCTTACATGAATTTTTCCATAGAAATGTCTTAAATAAAAGATGTAGATCTTTGCATTTTTATTTTGTATACGAAGAAACTACGTCGGAGCCAATTTTTAGAAAATGGCGAAAAAAATGAAAGAATCATTTAGTAAAGTGTCAAAACAAACGCACTTCCGGTTATGTGATTTTTTTTTCAAACTCGGAATTTCAACAACATATTTAATTCTAATTAACATTGTTTAGATGACAGAATTGTCTAATAAACTGAAATAGCACTTTAGATGGAAACCTAACCAAACCCCACCCAAGAGAGGGTCCTTAAATGAATTTTCCTGGAGAAATGTTTCAAATAAAAGTTGTAGCTCTTTGTATGTGTAGTTGCTATATACAAGTTTAAAGAAAATCGTCGGAGCCATTTTTGAGAAAATCGCAAAAACGTAAAAAAAACAACTAGTAAAGTGGTACTTCCGGTTGAGGAATATTGACACATAACGCACCGTCAGATCCCATGGTGATACCTAAACGTAATATCAAGTTTGAACTTTCTACGATTTTTCGTTTTTGAGCTATATGCTGTTCACATACAGACACACACAAACAGACCATTTTGCTAAAAACCACTTTTTTGGACTCAGGGGACCTCAAAACGGATATTTCCGGTGAGTTAATATCGAAAATTTGACACGATTACAATACTTCCTCTTACTAGGAGTAGGAGAAAGTAAAAATGACAAATTTTCCTTAAACTCAATATTAACATTTGTCCTAACATAACATGCATGTGTCAGTGGGGGGGAGTACTTATCTACTAACTTTTGCAGGTAGAGAAATGATTATTATATTATAGTTCAGGAGAGCGCGCACAATTAAAATTTAAGTACATAAATTGTGCACAACTAACTGAAAATCATTTTTAATTTTATCTTACTCCTAGTAACAGGAAGTATTTTAATCGTAGTTTTAAAAAATGGTCTGTTTGTGCGTGTGTCTGGATGTATCTGGAACAGCATAGTTCAAAAACGAACAATCGCAGAAAGTTCAAACTTGATATTCTGTTTAGGTATCACCATAGGTTCCGGAAAGTACGTTATCTGTTAAAATTCCTCAACCGGAAGTACCACCTTTGAATGTTTTTTTTTTTTTTTTCACTTTTTTGGCGATTTTCTCAAAAATGGCTCCAACGATTTTCTTTAAACTTGGTATATCAACTACACATACAAAGAGCTACAATTTTTATTTTGAAATATTTCTCCGGGAAAATTCATTTAAGGGCACTTCTGGGGGAGGGGTGGGGTAGGTTTTCATCTTAACTGCTACTTCAATTTATTAGACAATTTTGTCATCTAAATAATGTTAATTAGAATTAAATATATTGTTGTAATTCCGAATCTGAAAAAAAAAACGGATATGCGGAAATGCGTTTGTTTTAACAGTTTACTAAATGATTTTTTTACTTTTTCGGGGTTTTCTCAAAAATGGTTCCGACGATTTTCTTGAAACTTCGTATATAAAGTAAACTTGCAGTGATTTACATCTTTTATTTAAAACATTTCTCTGGGAAAATTTCATTTAAGGGCACTTTTAGTGGAGGGGTGGGGTTACAGCTTCCTCTAAGGTGGTATCATACTTGATTATACAATTCTGTCATCCAAACAATAATAATTAGAAATAAATAGATTGCCAAAATTTCAAGTTTTAAGAAAATTGTAAGTAAGAAGTGCGCTTTTACTGAACACTTTTTTCAGTTTTCGACGAATTTCGTTATATTTGGTACACAAACCTTTGTCAATTATAATTTTGATAATAGGAGGAAGAGAAAGTTGTGTGAGTGTTTCACACCAGATTTTTTTTTTGTGGAGGGTTGAGGTTAGGTTTCCTTCTAAATTTCTATTTCAGTTTATTACACAATTCTATCATCTAAATAATATTAATTAGAATTAAATATGATGTTGAAATTCCGAGTTTAAAGAAAATTAGATGGCCGAAACTGCGCTTTTACTGAAATGTATATTTCTGTTATTTGGCACTTTTTCGAAAAGAGCTCCACAGATTTTCTTTAAACTAAGAATGTAAACTACACATTTAAAGAGCTACAACTTTTATTTGTAACATTTCTCCGGGTAAACTCATTTGTAGGAGCTTTTGGGATAGGGGTAGGGTTATGTTTGGCTCTAAAGTGCTATCATAGTTGATTATACAATTCTATCAACGAGACAAATTTAATTAGAAAAAAAAATTGATTGCCAAAATTCCAAGTTTCAAGAAAATTAGTAAACCAAAAGTGCGTTTTTACTATTCATTCAGGACTATTCAGCTTTTTTTCAGTGTTCGCGATTTTCTCCATTAAAACACGGACGAATTTCATTAAAATTTGGTATACTACTATAAGATTTGTCAACTATAATTTTGAAAAACTTGAGTAAGAGAAAGTTCTGTGAGTGATCCAAAATACATTCTCAAATTAAGTCGCACTTTCGGTTCATGCATTTTGCCCGAAACCTACGTGTCAGATACGGTGGTAGTACCTAAACGGTTATCAAGTTTGTGCTTATGGTTTTTTAAGATATTTTGTTCACACATACATGTGTTATATTGTTTAATTTTAGTCAATGATGTCCTGATGCCATTACAAACAAAGTAAGCAATGGCATTGTTAAAATTTCCCGTACAACTGAATGGGACTTCTAAGTACTTGTTTACATATTCCAAGATAGTGTTATTAATTTTATAAAGTTAGCAAAATTTTACACTTTGGGAGATGGTCGAAATACTATAACTTTACTTTTCTCAGTATTTATAACTAAATCGTTTAAAGAGCAAAATTTAGCTAACGTGTCCAATTTTAATTGGGCATCAGTACGAGAATCTCCAATGAGAAACTATGTCATCAGCGTACATCAAGCAAAGGATTTCACAATCAGCCGTTACACCTGATAAGCCATTCTCATAGTAGAAATTTACTAAGTCTGTGAGGAAAAGGGAAAACAATAAAGGTGAAAGAGATTCACCCTGTAGTACACCTCTGGTAACATTTATCCTGCTTGCAAAGAGATTATTATTAATCTTTAATTTAAAATAAGAACTATCATATACATTTTTAAGAATTCTAGAATTCTAAATATAAATTTAAGAAAAATTAAATATCCTTTTATTGTACAAAATGACGTAGGCAAATCGATTATAATACCGTGTTAGATAAATGTTGTTCGAACTACCTATTAGTAGAGTAGAGATACATATTTCGTTTACAAATTAGCTAAGCTCTAGATTTTGCCTTCAGCAATGTGGTGGAAATAAATAAAAATAAAAAAAAACTAAAATCACCTTTAACAACTAGTTTTACAACTATGTTCTATATAATTTTTTATTTTTTTTTTTTTCAAAAAATCGTCCTCCTTTTATGTAAATCAGATAAGCCTTTTTTTTTTCACTCGTAATTTGTTGTGGTATTTCCGTTTGTTTGTCTTACAATAAAAAATCTGATATAAAACAATAGCAATGTTTTTTTTTGTCCTACAATGATTTTTCTAATATTTCCCATAACTTCAGAATTCATAATTTTCAAGCATACACTAAGCGAAAGTAATAAATTATTTATTAATCCCATTAAATTAATTACTATTGAAATAGATGATATATATTTCATAGGATTTCTAATTTATTATATTAATAATAACTTCAAACCCGTTAAATTCTATGATTAATCTTCTGGCTTGAATCTCTTTCATTAACTGTTTTAGATAATTATGTTGATATCACAAAAGCCCCCTCCTCCCCAAATTCCTAAACAATGTTTTTTTTTACTATCTCTTACTCCTAGTAAGAGGAAGTATTGTAATCGTGTCAAATTTTCGATATCGAGTTTTCACCGGAAATATCCGTTTTGAGATCCTGTGAGTCCAAAAAAGTGGTGTTTAGCAAATGGTCTGTGTGTGTGTGTGTGTGTGTGTGTGTGTGTGTATGTAAACAGCATAGCCAAAAACGACAAACTGTATGAAAACTGAACGTAAGATTAAGTTTAGGTATCACCATGCAAGCATCTTGACTGTGATGGTATCTGTCAAAATATCATCAACCGGCATTAGCAAAAAAAAAAAAAAAAAAATAGAAAGTAATAATAATTAAATTATGGATTATTTATAACACATTTTTTTTGTTTGCGTACATAAAAATATTACAAACTAATAAAAAAATCTGTAAAAACAGATCAACTTGACAACTATGTAAAATTTAGAATTTTCTTTTAATAAAGAAAAAAATCTGGTGTGAAACACTCACACAACTTTCTCTTACTCCAGTTCTCAAAATGATAATTGACAAATTTTATAGTTTGTGTACCAAATTTAATGAAATTCGTCGAAAACTCAAAAAACTGTTCAGTAAAAGCGCACTTCCGGTTTACTAATTCTTGAAACTTGGAATTTCAGCCATCCATTTATTTCTAACTAATTATGTTGGATGATAGAATTGTATAATCAACTAGGATAGCACTTTAGATGAAAATCTAACCCTACCCCTCCCCTAAAAGTGCCCTTAAAAGAATTTTCCCAGAGAAATGTTTTAGATAAAAGTTGTAGATCTTTGCATGTTTAGTTTATATATGAAGTTTCATAAACATCGTCGGAGCCATTTTTGAGAAAATTTTGAAAAAGTGAATAAATCATTTAGTAAAGTGGTAAAGTAAACGCACTTACGGTTATCCGATTTTTTTCAAACTCGGAATTTCAACAACATATTTAATTCTCATTAACATTATTTAGATGACAGAATTGTAAAATAAACTGAAATAGAACTTTAGATGAAAACCTAACCCCACCCCTCCCCCAAAAGGCCTTTCAAGAGCATTTTCCCGGAGAAATGTTTCAAATAAAAGTTGTAGCTCTTTGTATGTGTGGTTGATGTTTCGAGTTTAAAGAAAATTGTCGGAGCCATTTTTGAGAAAATCGCAAAAAAGTAAAAAATCTAACTAGTAAAGTGGTACTTCCGGTTGAGGAATTTTGACAGATAACGTAGGTCAGATCCCACGGTGATGCCTAAATGGAATATCAAGTTTTAACTTTCTACGGTTTTTCGTTTTTGAGCTATGCTGTTCACATACATACATACACACACACGGACACACGGACACACACACACACAGACCATTTGCTAAAAACCACTTTTTTGGACTCAAGGGACCTCAAAACGGATATTCCCGATGAAAACTCGATATCGAAAATTTAACACGATTACAATACTTCCTCTTACTAGGAGTAAGAGAAAGTAAAATAAGAGAAAGTAAAAATAAGAAAAAATTAATAAACATAATATTTGATTTTATCATTATTTTTCTAGTTATTATTTTTTCTTACTCCATCTACCAGGGAGGCTACTTTTTTTTGTCTATCGTTAAATAATAAATATTGTAAGAAAGTGACAGGATTTTAAAGTGGTGAAAATGAGTTTTGTGACATGCTGTAAAATGGTGACAAAATGGAGTGATCCAGATTTCTGAAACTAGTTAGAATAAAACTTTAAAATCTAGAAGAACCCATCTTAATTTTTTTTTTTTTTTTTTCAACGAAACTGTACTTTATATTTAAAACAAAAATTATTATTTTTTATAAGAATTTAAAGAAAACAATTTTAGTTATGGTTATAATAGAAAAAAAAAAAACAGCCAAAATAAGATAAGAAATATAATATTAGAACAAGGAAATAGCATTTCCTTAAGGAAAAAAAACGGAAATCATATATTATTGTTTTAATGATGATTAAATAATTATGTTTATAGTTGTAAAGGAAATCAATGTGCCTCAATGATGATGGAATTAATTATTTACAACAAAATTGAATGCGGAGGCCCCAAGTGTTTCTACAATTCACTGTCCGATGTACGGGTAGTGTGGTGCCTGAGAAAAGACTCCGGGCGTTATTATTGTGACTTCAAAAACAAAAACAAAACAAAACAAAAAAATATTGAGAGGCTGTTTTCTTTTCAGTATTAAATTAATGTTTAGTTACGGTCAGCCATTCTGAAGTACTTTCTCTATCTTGCAATTTTCATGTCCCAATCTTAGAAGAAACATTATCACACAGTTCTAACAAAATATCTCTTAAAAACCAATTCCCAAAGAATGATGCACATAAAAGGGTAAGTTTTTTTTTTTTTAATATGTAGTAAATTTATTAATCAAGCTTAGATTAAATCATAATAAGACATTTTTGGGATAATCGGGGGGGAAAAAAATGCTGCCATTCATTCCTTGCCACTCACTAAAACAGATACGAAATTTGAATTGATATCGAATTTGACATTCGATTTTTCGTTTTTACTTTCTCTTACTCCCCTAGTAAGAGGAAGTATTGTAATCGTGTCAAATTTTCGATATCGAGTTTTCACCGGAAATATCCGTTTTGAGGTTCCCTGAGTCCAAAAAAGTGTTTTTTAGCAAATGGTCTTTGTGTGTGTCTGTGTCTGTGTGTGTGTGTGTATGTGAACAGCATAGCTCAAAAACGAAAAACCGTAGAAAACTGAAACTTAATATTCCGTTTAGATATCAACATGCGATCTGACTGTGCGTTATCTGTCAAAACTCCTAAACCGGAAGTACCACTTTACTAGTTGACTTTTTTACTTTTTTGCGTTTTTCTCAAAAATGGCTCCAAGGATTTTCTTTAAACATGATGCATCAACTACATATACAAGGAGATACAACTTTTATTTGAAACATTTCTCTGGGAAAATTGATTTAAGGGCCCTTCTGGGGGAGGGGTGGGGTTAGGTTACCCTCTAAAGTGCTATTTCAGGTTATTAGACAATTCGGTCATTTAAATAATGTTAATTAGAATTAAATATGTTGTTGAAATTCCGAGTTTGAGAAAAAATCGGAAAACCGGAAGTGCTTTTGTTTTAACACTTTACTAAATATGATTTTCCCACTTTTTCACGATTTTCTCAAAAATGGCCCCGACGATTTTCTTGAAACTACACATATAAACTAAACATTCAAAGATCTACAACTTTTATATTAAACATTTCTCTGGGAAAATTCATTTAAGGGCACTTTTAGGAGAGGGGTAGGGTTGCAGCTTTCTCTAAAGTGGTATCATACTTGATTATACAACTCTATCATCCAAATGAAATTAATTAGAAATAAATAGTTGGCCAAAATTCCGGGTGTGAAGAAAATCAGTAAACCGGAAGTGCGCTTTTACTGAATAGTTTTTTCAGTTTTCGACGAATTTCATTAAATTTGGTACACAAACTATAAAATTTGTCAATTATAATTTTGAGAACTGGAGTAAGAGAAAGTTGTGTGAGTGTTTCACACCAGATTTTTTTAATTTATAATAAAGATTATTTTTCTATAAACGGCGATTTTCATGCTACATGTACCCGCATAGCACGATAGAAATAAATTCATAAAAGTTTCTTTCGGAACCACACCACCCATTTATTTAGTTGCCTAATATGTTTTGCAATTAATGTTTATTATTATTATTATTATTATTATTGCACGCTTTGTTATTTACATTAATGAAATAAATAGCAACTTTGTAGCAGCTTAGTTCTTTATTCATTTATTTGAAAATTTACAATTGCTGGAACGCATGCGTAACCAGCAACAAGTAAATGAGATGACACTCTGTAGCAGTAAAGGAGAAATCACCCAGTGGGTGACCCTCCACACTATTTCGCTGCGCCCAGTTCTAAAAGATCACAAGGCCACTACCGTCTCCATCGTCGAGGAGGTATATCTGGAATGGATACTGAGGAAAGTTGATGAATTAATGGATTGTGATGATGGGCGAGAGGGGTGTGAAATTTGCGGTATCATATTTGGACAAGGTCACTTATAAATGGAATCTGGAGATCGGAATGGATTGTCAAGTTAGAAACGTAAAAAGAAGTATTGGTGTATTTTGGATTCTAGGGTTGAGCCCAACAACTCCAGTCCGTTGGTACAAATTAGTTTTAATAGTAGATTATAGATAAGTACTTTATTTAAAGTTAGTTTTCAGCGTCTGTCTAGTAGTCGCTTGAGTAGGCTGTAACGTTTTTTTTTACTTCGTTTCGTTTTAGTGTTGTATGTGGGTTCCATGTATGGCGTTTGGCTTTGTAGAGACCGAGATATTGAACTGTATCAACGTATAATGATATTAAGACGTGGTTGATATGAACTGGGGAACAAATGGCACGTCTTAGAGAGAATTATTTTTTTACTTTTTTGAACGTTAACCATCATTCTCCATCAGCAAAACCACTTCTCTATGGATTGCAAATGTTGTTGAAGGTTACGTGAGCTTAGGACAGGATCGGGATGTGAGGTAAGGATGTCTGCGTAGTTAAAGGTATGAGTGTTAGGATTGGTTGGAATATCGGCAGTATATATTATGAAAAGAATGGGAGCAATGGAACTTCCCTGTGGGACACCAACTGCTAAAAGGTAATAGGAAGACAAGGAGTTTTTCAACACTCACACCGAAATATTTGTGCGAGAGGTAAGGCTTAAGGATTAGGTACTGCCACATGTTGTGCGGTACCCTGAGCAGGAAAAAAAAGTTTGTTGTGAATGGTGATTGTGTGTGTGTGTTTTATTACCAAATATCTCAAAATCGAATAATCGCAGGAAGTTCATACTTGGTTTTAAGATTACTTACCAACCACGCAGCCGACAACAAGTTTCGGACAAAATCTATCACCGGAAGCGCTGAATCCTGCACAAAATCCATCACTGAATGATTTTTTTTCCAGTTTTTGGCGATTTTTTTGAAAAACGACTGGAACGATTTTCTTTAAACATCGATGCTAGTACCTTAATACTTTTATTTGAAACATTCCCCGGAAAAATTGATTATTTTGGAAGGTTATAAGGGAACAGTAGTGTTATGTACTTTACTCTAAAATATGTACCACTGTAGTATAATATAACGTTTTTACCAATTACATAATATTAATTATGTTATATTATTAATAAATATTAATGACATAAATATTATTATTAGGAGCATTGACAGAATTCCAAATTTAAAGAAAAATTGATTAACCAGAAGTGCCTGACTTTCCAAAATAGTTTTTTTTTGGAATTTTCTCGAAAAAGGGTATAACAATTTTCTCGAAACTTAGAATACTCACTACACAGATAAAAAATCACTTTTATTGGAATGTTTTTCCGAAAAAAATTATTTCAAAGAGGTTTTAGGAGCGATTGAGTTATGTTTAAATTAAAACTGCACAAGCTTTGTTGATTTTGACAGTGGACGCTTCGCACAAGTATGCTAGGTATAAAAGTATAACCCCTACTACCTTTTTTATTGGCTAGCCTAACTAAATATTGAAAATGTTGCATTTTAAAGAAAATGTGTTAATTATAAATGTTTTGATAGGAATAAGAGAAAGTTTAGTGTTTCACATCAATCTTCTTAAATATAGAAGTTATACGTAATTTAACTATATATATAAAAATTCAGCATCCTTATGTTTGTGTCCGCAAAATTCGAAAAATAGTCTATGGATTCACTTGAAATTTTTTACATAACGTTACATTTCTATATAAGAGTGTTTATATATACTTTTTATTCCGAAGTTTCCACGGAAAACGAGAAATTCCAAGCGTTTCGTGAGTTTGGCAGAAATAGACAGACGCAGACGCGTTGCGATGGTGTGGCTCATTCGCTGAACCTCTTTCTCAACTACTTACAAGTGTCTCTATTCCAAAGTTCCCACGGAAACGGGAAATAACGAGCTAAAATCCATTCAAACGGCCATATTGCGTTAGCACTTGCATCTTCAGGTATTGCTGCGACACGTTAATGGAAGGAGGTAGAACAGCGCATTCAGCTCTTAAACTACCATGACTTAAACTGCACTTCACAGAAAACCCAACATGTAACATTTTCTAAAACATCAGGAATGGGAAAGGCTCTTTAGGTGTGCAAAATTGCATGCCTGTTTGAAATATTCAACTCTTTGGAGCACAGTAAAAAAAGAATTCATTTAACAACGAATATGAGAGTTCAACTTCAATACGATCCAACAGCTGCCATATTTTCAAGACAATTATTCGAACTCGGTAACGGTACTGCTCCTACAAATCCGGAAACGGGAAAAATCCCCTTCCCATCTAATTTCTGCAACATTGTGCATTCAAAAGAAGAATTAGTAGACAGGGTATTCCAAAGCATCGAAACAAATTTTCAAAATCAGCATGGTTAAGCCTAAAAATTAGACTGAGCCACAGCGAAGCGTGGTCGGGTTAGCTAGTATATATATAAAAATTCAGAATCCGTATGTTTGTGTCCGCAAAATTCGAAAAGTAGTCGATGGATTCACTTGAAATTTTTTACATAACGTTACATTTCTATATAAGAGTGTTTATATTTGGCGCGCTCTTTGCCGAAGATAATCTGCACAGAATACGTCAAGAAACGCAACCATGGCTTGGATTTCTCCAAGAAGAAATATACAATTAGGCCGAGGGTCCTAAACCTAATCTCCTCACAACCCAAACAATTCGTCATCAGATGCATGGGTGTTTCCTCCTTCTACAAAAGGGGTCAGGCACGAGTCCCATTATATAGAGATGTCTCCTTAAACCACAATGCCCAGTGAGGAATCCAACCAGATGTCTGAGGGAGGTCCGTGAAAGACATCGGACCCCGCTACTCAAAGCTCCGTCCGGGCCCCCAATGAGCATTTTAGACTGCCGACAACCCACTGCACTCATCCATAAGGATGAGTGCTGTGAGGTCATCCACTTCTGAAAGCCCGACAAACATGTGCCAGAAGATACACCAACAGCAGGCTCTGGACCAATGAAAGGGAGAGAGGCACCTAATTTGGCAAACCTATCCACCTCCTCATTCCCAAAGATTCCCATATGACCTGGAACCCAGACCAGAAGCACATCCTTTAATGAAGAAAGATCTTCCAGTCTTCTAGAACATTCCAACACCAATCTAGAAATGAAGACACATGAATTAAGCGCCTTCAACGCAGCCTGGCTGTCCAAGCAGATACAAACACCTTTTAAATTAGTGTTACGTACCCTCTCATCCAAAATACAGCAAAGAATTGCATAAACCTTAGCCTGGAAAACGGTGGCCCACTCACCAAGAGGCGCTACCAAATGATCTCCCGTCTCAAAATAGACGGCAGCTCTTGTGCATGGATATTAGTGTATTATTGTCTATTACACAGTGATATAACGCTTTCCACAGCTGATCTCTATCGATTATGTATTTTTCGCATGCTAATATTATGTGGTTAGAGTCGGCAATGTACTACTTGATCACAAGAACAGAATGGTGCAATTGTGACGCCTATGCGAGCTACATGATGCGGTGAATAGTTATGATTAAATCTAAGCCTGTTTATTATTAGTGTAAAATTTTCTATTTTCGGAATAATTGTGAAACCAGGGTTTTCGAGGTATACAGGGTTTGCATGGATCTGTAAAAAAATTTACCTTTTTGGTTTGATGATTTTGTATACCATTCTTCCCATCTATGATAGGCATAACTTTTTATAATGGTTTTTAACATCAGATGTAGATAATGTATTGATGTACGGAAATTGCATTAGAGCAGCCATTTTTGTCCCGGAATCAGCTTGCAATTTTTTATTTATATAAATAAACAAATTCAACACTCACATTTCTACAAAATTAAATACAATTCTAATGATCACAGATTAGTTACTAGGCATATAACTAACTAGCTAATCCAACCACGCTTAGCTGTGGCTCAGTCTGATTTTTAGGCTTAACCATGCGTGAGTTTGATCATTTGTTTCGATGCTTTGGAATACCCTGCCTACAAATTCTTCTTTTGAATGTACAATGTTGCAGAAATTAGATGGGAAGGTGATTTTTCCGGTTTCCAGATTTGTAGGTGCAGTGCCGTTACCGAGTTCGAGTAATTGTCTTGAAAATATGGCAGCTATTGCATCGTTTTGAAGTTGAACTCTCATATTCGTTGTTAAATGATTTTTTTTTTTTACTGTGCTCCAAAGAGTTGAATATTTTAAGCAGACATGCAATTCATCAGCTGGTGTTGAGCGAGGTATCACTGATATCATTTGCCTGAAGTCACCGGTTAGTAACACCAATGCTCCACCAAATGGAACCTGATTATTTCGCAAGTCTTTCAATGTATGGTCTAATGCTTCCAATGACTTCTTATAAGCCATTGTACACTCATCCCATACAATGATTTTGCACACCCAAAGAGCCTTTCCCATTCCTGATGTTTTAGAAATGTTACATGTTGGGTTTTCTGTGAAGTGCAGTTTAAGAGCTGAATGCACTGTTCTATCTCCTTCCATCAACGTAGCAGCAATACCTGAAGATGCATATGGCCGTTTGAATGGATTTTAGCTCGGAATTTCCCGTTTCCGTGGGAACTTCGGAATAAAATGTATATATAAACACTCTTATATAGAAATGCAACGTTGTGTAAAAATTTGAAGTCAATCTATGGACTACTTTTTGAGTTTTGCGGCCACAAACATACGGATGCTGAATTTTTATATATATATAGATAAAGAACAAACTTAACAATTTATCTATAAAATAAAAACAAGTAAATAAGAAGAAAAATAAGCAATATTCAAAATAGTATAAGTATAATAAATAATTTGTTTATGTAGATTTTTCCATGTATATTTCCTGTTTGACATCGCAGCTTTTTCAAGATCGGCATTTTCTGTTTTGTTTTTTATGAATTCATAAAATTCTCGACAGCTCATGTCAAAATTAAGTTTTATGCATAATTCTGCCTTTATTAGCACTAACCCGCATCCTGTTACGGGTTAGTCTGTCCTAGTATTTCCCATAATCGAAAAAAATTCGTTCCACGTATGCATTACTTATAGTTATCGATAGAATCTTACAAACAAGTTTTGTTGGTTCAGTGAAAACATCAGAGGAAAATATTTTTATTCATTTTTTTTATTAGTTGGCAAATCGAACGATTTGGAGGAAGAAATATGATTTTTAAGAAGGCAAATATCATCAATAGTTTATCGGCATCTAATTCTACATCTATGTATTTTGCAGCATCTAAAAAGATCTTGTTATTTGAAATTTTCGTTCTTAAGATTAATTACTGAAAAATAATTTGAATAGGCTGTTTACAAAATTATAAAAAATTCACCAAGTAATCAATAGCCTTTATGTACACCACTTTCGTTTCGGTCACAAATTTTTGTTTTTCATAAGTAGTTAGGAAATCTAAACTTATATTCACTTTAATTGAAAAATTGAATTCTAATCTATTCTCCACTTTAACTGAAAAATTGATCTTCTAATCTATTCTCCAGTTTATTTTTCAGAGATAACATTATGTCATGCAATACGGAACTTGTTACCGATTGATTTTCAAGCTGTAAAATATACTGATTCATAAGTTCCACAAAATGATGCACAAAGTGAATATAACATAACATTCGGCTAAAGATAAACTTTCTTTATCATCGTCTCAGCCACCGACCACCGCGACTATTCCATACACTGTCCACGAGAGACACGCGACATTCAGCATATAATTTTGTATAGGGTAAAGCTAGGAGAGATGACGGGGATAGGAGAGTGAAGACGCAGGTTTTGCCACCACGTGGCGTCATGGAAGTTAGACCGGAAATAGAGAGATCAGAAGCGAACGTATTGCAAAATTCTTTAGTTCTTGTGTGTATGAACGCATGATATTAAAATGTGGTTCATATGAACTGAGGGGACAAATGACACGTCTTAGAGTGAATTATTTTTTGCTTTTTTGAACGTTAACCTTCATTCTCCATTTTCAAAACCACTTCTCTATGGATTGCAAATGTTGTTGAAGGTTACATATGCTTAGGACGGGATCGGAATTTGGGGAAAGGATGGGTGCGTAGTTAAAGATATGAGTGTTAGGATTAGTTGGAATATCGGCAGCATGTATTATGAAAAGAATTGGAGGAAGGGAACTTCCCTGTAGGACACCAACTGCTAAAATAGCAGTTAACTCGGAGGAGTTGTGAGTGTTGATAACTCGGAGGAGTTTTCAACACTCACACCGAAATATTTGTGTGAAAGGTAAGGCTTAAGGATGAGGTATTACCACATACTACCAAGTGTTGTGAGGTACTCTCAGTAAGGAAAAAAAGTCTGTTGTGAATGGTCATTTTGTGTGTGTGTGTCTGTGTTTACCTAATATCTCAAAATCGAATAATCGCAGGAAGAGGTTTTCAGATTAGGTACCATCCACGCAACAGACAAGTTTCGGACAAAATCTATCACCGGAAGTGTATAACTACTCTACGAACATATACGCATCAGCTATATCTGGGTGAATACTTGAATTTTCATAACGCTTAGGAATTTTTTTTTTTTTTTATATACTATATTAATTGCAAATGAAATGAAATATTTCCAGCTGTCGTTAAAGTTGGACTCGTAGACATAGTGTTTACCAAGTTTCATGTCGATCAACCATGTTACCTTCACAAAGGAGAGGTCTCCTATCTATGGTGCGTCATCTATCCTATCAAGTAGGAGAGACGGCCAGATGTATTGTATTTGTATTTGGTTTCTGGAAAAATGAGAATGTCTTTATTTTGAAAAATACCATTTTTTTTTTTGTAGATAATAGTAGTTGACATATGTTTTATAAGCATTATCTCTTTAATATATCTCCTATATTTTGATACAGGACATAGCTTTGAAATGTGCGTCATCTCTCCTAGCTTTACCCCTCCTATATATTTAATTTTACTTACACAACCCGGAGAAATAATAATTAACTTCTGACCTGGAGATAACTCACTGAAACCCGGTGTTTCCGGGTCAAACCCGTAGAGGTGGCAAGCCTGTCTGTATATAAGAAGTTGAAAGAGAATTATTGGAGCCGTTTTCAGAAAAATCGTGCTATTGATCAAAAAAATAATTAGCAAAACAACTTCCGGTTGAAATCTTCATGTCAGACGTGTGGTATTTCTTAATAGAATTAAATGCTTCTTGTTATTTTCGTACTTTAGACATTTTGTTTTTTTTTTTTTTTTACATACACACACATACTATAACATACAGACCATTCGCTAAAAACATTTTTTTCAAACTCAGTGACCTCAAAACTTGTGTTTTACTTTATTTCGAAAATTTGGCACGGTCGCAATACTTCCTCTTAGCAGAAGTAAGAAAAGAAAAAAAATAAATAATAAAATACAATAAAAATTTTTAGTCTGCTTTATTTCTTTTCATCTGAGTAACGCAAAAATAATAGAAAGAATTATATTTGTACAAAAATCTTACGAATAAAATTGATAATAACTTGGCTCAGGTTTTTTTTTTTTTTTTAATTTTATTTTGTATAAGGCTCTTCTATTTCTAATTAGTTGCTGGTTGCTACATAAACAAAGGTTGCTAACGGCCTTATGAAATATATTATTGATCCAAAGGTTAGTTGCGGGGTTGACGAATGTTTAGATTAATATAAATTATTTAAATCATTTCTAAATGTCGAAGATATCAGTAAAGAAAGTATAAATATTGTAAACGTTTCTAGTTTAACTATTAATGACGTCTATCTAGTACCTACTACTAATACTATACTTTTATTAACTCTATGAGCGTGGTGACTGGGGTGTAACAGAAAATCAAACAATATTACGCAAATCAAGCAATATTTTAAAAAGTCAATCGATTTTATTAAAATATTATTAGGCTGTCAATTCTTTTAATATCTACTTAATAGTAGATATTGGGGCGGGTGTTGGTGTATTGGTTATGAGCATGGACTTGTAAGTGGGAGGACCCCAGTTCGAGTCCAGCGTATAACTAAATTTTATATTTGTTTAAAAAATGTTAATAGTAAAGTAGGTGCTTCCGCCCCCGTCCACGACACCTAAATTGGTAGTTGGACGTTAAGCCCGCCTGAAAAAATAGGCATTACTTTACTTTAGCAGTAGATATTTCTAAGAAATTCTAATTTAAAATAGAAATCTGTTAATTTAAAACAAAAATATTATCACATTTATTATTTTCACTTTGTACTAATTGCTATTCTTTCATAATTTTACACAACAAATATAGTGTAGATTAATCAAAAATTATTATTTAAAAAAAAAAAAAAAATGTTTAAATTCGAGAAATGGATCAAACAGAGCAGAACTAACGTAACTAAATACAAGGATATCCAAAAAACTATTAGTGCCTTCAATTAATATAGTTTGATTAATATAGTTTTATGTAATTATTTAATTAATGCTCAACAATTACTATGGACTACAAATTAATCTCAATCGTATAAAATTTATTTCAAGATTATTTATTTCCAAAACTAGTATACAAGTTTTAATTTTATGAAAAAAGTCAGTCATTTGCATTTATTACAAAATATTTTCAAAAATTCGTAGAATTTAAAAAAATAAATAAATAAATAAATACAGTAAACCAGTTAACAAATCTTCAAATAATGTTGTTAACTACACATTCTGTAGAGGAATTTTTAGATTTGAACTTTATACGGGAACACAAAGCATGTGATGTAACTTCTACTTCCCACGAAGCTGAGTTGCACTTGTTCATGATTGGTAGGTCTCTTTGGCACCCATACCTTCCATTATAAGTTATGCCCGTAAATACAATCTGTTCTTCAGTTTTTTGTACAATAGATAACATACAAAGTAAACAAAATTTGCTCAAAATAAAATTAAAATAAAAAATCTGGTGTGAAACACTTACACAACTTTCCCATGACTCCTAGGTTCTCAAAATTATAATTGACGAAATTTTATAGTTCGTGTGCCAAATTTAATGAAATTCGTTGAAAAACTGTCAAGTAAAAGCACACTTCCGGTTTACTAACTTTCTTAAAACTAGGAATTTCGGCCATCTATTTATTTCTAACTAATTTTGTTTGGATGATAGAATTGTATAATCAACTATGATAGCACTTCAGAAAAAGCTGTAACCACCCCTCCCCTAAAAGTGCCCTTAAATGAATTTTCCCAGAGAAATGTTTCAAACAAAAGTTGTAGATCATTGTATGTGTAGTTTATATATGAAGTTTCAAAAAAATCGTCGGAGACATTTTTGAGAAAATCGCAAAAAAGTGAAAAAATCATTTAGTAAAGTGGTAATGTAAACGCACTTCCGGTTATCCGATTTTTTTCAAACTCGGAATTTCAACAACATATTTAATTCTAATTAACACAATTAAGAAGGCAAAATTGTCTACTAAACTGAAATAGCACTTTAGATGGAAACCTAACCCCACCCCTCCCCCAGAAGTGCCCTTAAATGAATTTTCCCGGAGAAATATTTCAAATAAAGATTGTAGCTGTTAGTATATTTAGTTGATATACCAAGTTTGAAGAAAATCGTTGGAGCCATTTTTGAGAAAATTTCAAAAACGTAAAAAAACCAACTAGTAAAGTGGTATTTCCGGTTGAGGAATTTTGACAGATGACCCACTGTCCGGATCCCATGGTGATAAGTAAACGAATTATCAAGTTTGAACTTTCTACGATTTTTCGTTTTTGAGCTATGCTGTTCACATACACACACACACACACACACACACACACACACACAGACCATTTGCTAAAAACCACTTTATTGGACTCAGGGGACCTCAAAACGTATATTTCCAGTGAAAACTCAATATCGAAAATTTGTCACGATTACAATACTTCCTCTTACTAGGAGTAAGAGAAAGTAATAAAAAAATCAGGTGTGAAACACTGACACAACTTTCTCTTACTCCAGTTCTCAAAATTGTAATTGACAAATTTCGTAGTTAGTGTATCAAATTCAATGAAATTCGTCAAATACTGAAAAAACTGTTTAGTAAAAGCGCACTTCCGGTTTACTAATTTTCTTGAAACTCGTAATTTTTGGCCATCTATTTATTTCTTATTAATTTTGCTTGGATGATAGAATTGTATAATTAGCTATGATAGCACTTTAGAGAAAAACATAACCCCACCCCACCACCAAAAGTGCCCTTAAATGAATTTTCCTATATAATAGTTTGAAATAAAAGTTATAGAACTTTGTACGTTTAGTTGATATAAGAAGTTTGAAGAAAATTGACGGAGCAATTTTTAAAAAAAATCGCGAAAAAGTGAAAAAATGATTTAGTAAAGTGGTACTTCCGGTTGAGGAATTTTGACACATAACTAATTGTCAGATCCCATGGTGAAAGCTAAAAGAAATATCAACTTTTGAACTTTCTGTGATTTTTCGTTTTCGAGCTATGCTAATCACATACACACCATTTTCGAAAAACCATGTTTTTGGACTCAGGGGACCTCATAATGGATATTTCTGGTGAAAAGTCGATATCGAAAATTCGACACGATTACAATACTTTCTCTTACTGGGAGTAAGAGAAAGAAATAAAAAATAAAACTATTGCAGTTAGAATTTTTCCGCCAAATGTATAGAATCCCAAATCACAATTTTGATTATTTGATTATGACCCCCCCCTCAATACAATCGGTGTTTTCTAAAATGGAAAATTTAAAATTTTCACCTTGTTTCTTCAAAAAAATCCAATTCTGACAACGGATGAAGAATCTAAATGTAATCAGAAAAAGGGACTGCCTGCACACATTCACGACTGAGTAGTTATGCGTTAAAAGAAATTAAAAAATATATTTACAGATAATATTCTATTTATTTATTAAAATATAGATGTATGAATTTATTTAATTTATTACGAAATGATGTGCGTGTCAATGTACCTCCCATTTTTTCCCCTCTCATTTTATAACACTACAAAGAAATGTTTTAGTTGCGTGTAATAAACAATGGCATTACCAATAATCATTCATCAACTATTAATTAAAAGTGGTTCACACCTTAAAGTTTTTTTTTTTAGTTATTTATTTAATAAAAACAGTTTATCAGAACAGTTTTGTTATAGAAAATATTAATGGTGTAATTTTTGTTAGCTTTAACTATATTAATTATTTACAAATTTGCACACTTATTTTAAATATTCTAATCAGTTTGGACATAATTATTATTATTTTTAAATGTTTATACTAAATACTCATTTAGCCCTTATTACCTGTAAATATGGAACTCTCTTTCACAATTTGACTTTTTTATTTCCTCTCGAAGTAAACAACAACAAAATGTTAATAAATAATTGAAATTTATAATATAAGACATAATTTATTGACTTTATGGGATCTTTACTTCCAGGTTGTTACTAGAATGTTCTAAAAAACTGGAAGAACTTTCTTCCTTGAAGGATTTTCTTCTAGTCTGGGTACCAGGTTATATGGGAATTTCTGGGAATGAGGAGGTGCGATAGGTTTGCCAAATTAGGCGCCTCTCTCTCTCCCATTAATTGATGCCGAGCCTGCTGTTAGTATGTCTTCAGGCACATGTCTGTCAAGCTTCTAGTCATGGATAGTTACACAGTATTCATCCCTATGGATGAGCTCAGTGGGTTTTCGGCAGTCGGAGATGCTCTTTAGGGGGTCCCAGATAGGGCTGCTAGTGAGATGTTGCTATGTCTTTCTCTCTCAGGCATTTTGGTTTAAGAAGATACCTCTACGTAAAGGGCTTCACCCCTTTTGTTTACCCCCTGTGAGACAAAGGAAGAAACACCCACCGATTTTATAACAGATTGCTTTGGTTGTGGGGAAATGAGATTCAATACCTTTGGTCGGAACAGGATGTCTGTTTAAGAGCTTAGGATATTTCCTTTTAAGGTTATGGTCCGATTAGTTGGGATTGCCGTGAATCTTAAATGGGTTAGCTCCGGGACTGGATTTTTGTTCTAGAACCGATTTGTTGTTGTTTCTCTTGTGATAGCTTCATGGGCCCAGTGGGGCATTGTATAGCGTAAAGTTTGGTCACAGACGAATAATAATAATTAAGCATAATTGGAAATACAATTATTTTCAAGTAACTGAAGTGAGCTACAATTTCTACGAAATATTTCTATCGTGTAAAATTTTCGAAATTGCGGAAATACATATTTTGAGACTCTGTATATATATGTATTGTGTGTGCATGTGTTCCCTCCCTATATGTATGTCTGGTGTTTGAACCGGAAGTTAAGCTTAGTTTCAGTTACAACAACTTAATGGTTGTGGTGGTTGGTTCCGCAGAGCCGGAAAGCATCAGAGACATTTTCCGTGGTCGACATTTTGCGAAACCGGTCGATCACCACAAAATGAAGCAGGCTACCACGGAAAATGTCTCTGACAACTTAATCGCTTCGTCGGTTTTTAGCGATTTTCTCGAAAATATGTGTTTCTAACTTTTGTATATTTTTTTTATATTTTTTATTTATTATTTTTTTTTAATCTTGATTCATGCTACAATCAGCGCGATAGCGCTATAAGTAACAATCATACAAAGAACATAAATACAAAATGAATGGAGAAGCTACCCAATGGTAACATTCCAAAACTATACAAAATCACTATTGACTCTCTTCACTTGAGAGGAGATCTCGTGGCCATTGTCTCTTAAGACGTCTAGGAGGGTGATTAGGAAGTGTTCGGGAAGACGGGTGTTAAATTAAATGGTTTGTATGAGTCTGTAGGTTAATATGGAATTTCCTGTAACGGGTTTTGGCGACTTGTGCAATGAACGGTATATTAAGATCAGTGTATATGGTTCGGTTGGAGACGTAAAAAAGAGCGTTTACAATGTTACGGAGGATTCTGGATTGTAGGGATTAGAGTCTTTGAAGATTTGAGCGTTTGGTTGAACCCCATAGATCTATCCCATACGCCCAGATAGGCTTTAAAATAGATGTATAAATTAGTCTTTTGTGTCTAGGGAGAGTTTAGATCTGTTGTCCAGTAATCTTTTGAGTTGTCGAAAGCATCTGTTTACTTCTATACTTTTAAGTAGTGTATGAGGATTCCAAGTAAGTCTTCGATAAGTAAAGCCAAGGTAGCGAGCAACCAGTGGTAAGGGAATTAAGTTGTAGTAGACTGGATGGAAGATTAATGCGACATAGAGAGAAGGTAATGTCTTTTGACTAATTTTCATTAAGTTTAATGGCTCATTTTTTGAACCAATTTTCTAGGGAGGAGAGGTGGGTTTGTACGTTTCTATGGGCTGTTACGGGATCATTATTGGTAGACAGGATAGCAGTATCATCTGCATAGGCGAAAAGGATGGTATCAGGATGTGTTGGGATGTCTGCAGTGTATACTGAGTAAAGAATAGGACCTAGAATGCTGCCTTGTGGGATTCCAGCTTCGGTATGATTGAAAGAAGAGAAAGATGAACTGACTTGTACTTGAAAATACCTATCGGATAAGTAGGATTTTAGGATAAAATAATAGATGGTTGGAAGATGCCCTTAAGTTTCCAGAGCAGCCCGGGATGCCATACTCAAAGGAGGATGCAATGGTGTCTACAACGCGGTGAGTTCGTTGTATGGTAGAATGGTGGCGTTTAAATCCAACCTGATAGTCTGGGATAACTTCTATAATGCTGAAGTTAGAAGCTAGAATTCCATGTCTGAAGATATCGGTTAACGGAATTGCGATTTTAACTAAACCAAAATCTTCTGTGAAACACTCACACGACTTTCTCACACTCTTTTAATGCAATTATACATAAAAAGACAAATTTTCTTCGAACTCAAAGTTTACGTATTTGTCTTAACATAAATAATAGAGGTATGTGGGAGGGATAAGTACCAACCTATACTAATCTTAGCAGATAGAGAAGTGATAATTATATTGTGGCACAGTGCTCTAATAACACTGAACCAACTATACAGGATGTCCCAAGGTATATGGATAACGACATTTTCTCGCAATTTTACTCCTCATTAATTTCAGATCTTGCACGAACTGGCCTCCACCATTAGAGATGTATTTCTTTGGTCGTAAGGTACAATTGTCAGGAAAAAGCATGTGTATGCATCTCTAATGGTGGGGGCTAGTTCGAGCAAGATCTGCAATTAATGAGGAGTAAAATTTATAATAAAATACTACTTTTCTTCTTATTCAATCAAAAAACCGTTATAATATCATTTTGAAATTTCTTATAGGAAACATGTTTTCATTCATAACTTGTAAAATATGCTCAAACAAAAAAACCGTTCAAGTAAATTTTTCTTACAAAAAATAGAGAAATGTATTTCTTAAATAAAAGCCACACCTCCCCATTTGAAAAAAAGAGGTTGGTGCCTGTATCTCGCTTCTCGAAACACCAAAACAAATTTGCAAATTAAATTTGGATTTCTAACAAAAAACTACGGGGACACGTATTTTTTAGTTTTTTTCTAGCTATCTTAGTTACCGAGAAAAAGTCGTTATCCATACACCTTGGGATACCCTGTATATAAAATTTGAAATTAACGCTGCAAAACTCGCACAACTAACCAAAATAATTTTTTCCAAAAAGTGTTGCAAATAAAAGTGAGACGTTTCTATCTTGAAGCGAGCGTTCCATATTTTTTCAAGAAAATTCCAATTTATTTATAAAAGTGCACTTCCGGTTAACCAATATTCTTCAATTTCAGAATTCTATCAATGCTTCTAATGTGTATTAATATTACATAGGTGTTAAAATCATATAATTATACTGAAGTGGTACTCTAGAAGAAAAATAGCGTTACTGTTTCCCCCAAAACCCTCAAAAAGTCAATTCTCCTGTTTCAAATAAAAGTGATGTGTTGTGCATAGATATGTACGAAGTTAAAAAAAAAAATCGTTTGAGCAGATCTAGAGAAAATCACGAAAAACTGAAAAAAGTAGCCTGTAACATCGCACTTTCTGTTAATGGATTTTACTCAAACTCTCAGTGTCTGATGCGAAAGAGATAGTCGAAAAATAGATTTTTTTTTTTTTTAATAAATTCATTATAATAAAGTGTGTCTTTATTAATTCGGTGTAAACATTTTATTGGCTAATATTTTTCTTAAAAAAAAAAATTCATTATAATTAAGATTACTAATTTCTCATAAACTGTTTAACTTTAATTATTTAATTTCCGATGGTTAAGGCAATTTGTGCAGAATTTTATTTTAATTTTGTGTTTATAAAAGAGTTTAATAATAAATACTTGAAATAAATAAAAGCCAATTTGAAAACTTCATTGGAATAACAATCAAAAATTTTATAATACAAGTAGAAATAGTATAATGGAAATGGAAAATTACTTTTACATTTTAAAATTGCTTTTAAATTGTATCTGTTCACTATCAGTACCATACTAAAATTCTTTTGCGATAAATTCACTGATACTCGAACAATCCCTTAATTTAATTATTATATCTTGGCAGCTTTTGGCTATATCTGTGATTTGTGCACTAAAGATTAATATCTAAACTGAATTTCCCTCTGGAACCAATAGCAATAAATTGTAGTAATTATCTAATCAGTAAAACACTTAGGATTTCGGGTTCTAATTCACACATATTAGCGTTCAACTTTCCAATAAAAGATAACAAACCAATGATTTCAAATCTTTACATAAATTTCAAATTACTTTCAGTTTCCTAGTTTCCCGATATCGTATAATTAAAGTTAAAAAAAAAAACAGCCTTTTCATATGTTTCTCACTGGATACTGGAGCTATCTGTAACGATAATATCACCCAGATAACTTGTAAAGTCTTTGAATATGTGGTTTCCTGAAAGACTTCAGGTGCAAAATTGAACCCGAAGATAGGTGAGATTAACGGAACTACTCCATGGCTGCTTCTATTTGTATACTAGGTGTCTTCATGGTCAGTTACGTTGAAATGAAGGCTTTGTTGGATTATTTCTACAATTTCTTCAAGTCTTGGTATCCGTTGGCGATCTGCATCATGTACTTATTGTTGCCCTTGAAATCCTCCTAAATACGAATTCCTCCTGATTATTTGTATAGACTTCGATAGATAAGCCCCACTTAATAGGAATTGTAGCCGAATCCATTTCTACAAGAATGTGCATTTCCAAGATTTTTATTTTATACTGAACGTGTGTTCGAGTATTCATAGTTCAAACAATTCCTCCAGTGTCCTCTTTCACTAGTATTACCTCAGGGTTTCTCCGAATTGTATCTATATTACAGCTAAATATCTCTTTATAGGTTTCCAAAAGTATAACTAGGATTTTCCAGGGAATTTTGTAAGGCATTTACTTATTATGGACGTTATTTTACTTACTGAGACTCCATGAGAAGATTAAATGCCAGCAGTCAGTCATTTCTCTTACTACCATCAGGTAATTATGTTAATTACTTGTTACAAACTCTTTCTGCAACGGTTGTCCATCGTACTATCGATCCTTTGAATGCTATTAAATCATGTAACTTCTTCAATTCAGGTGACTCAATCTCTATCCATTACTGCCGGACCAATCACAGATTATAAGATTGCTTCAGGATTAACAATACTTTGATTTCATGTCTCCAATAGTCTCAATGTATTTGACCCTCTAGGAAACATTTTGACTGTTCGCACAATGTCGAAGAATCGCTGCCTTCTTCAGGAAGACTCTTCCGGTGAACCCCTTTGTGGATGAGTAGCATCAAATCGGTTAGTACTCTTATAATTGTTGGAGTTCTCTTTCATAAAGGCATGTTCCGACTATTTATACACATGTTGCTAAATGACATCGGCTACCAGATGGTTGGCATTTTTCTCTTATACCGGAGACCTTTCATTTCCGTCGATTGTTTTCCCACAATTAAAGTCTTTTTGTGTTATTAAATTTTGCGACTCTGTTCAATATGCTTTCTTGCTGGTTGCTGAAACCCTCTATCATGCGACATTATTGGCCTTGGCCTCTATTTGAGTAAATGTGCTTTGGATACTAGGTGGTAGAATTATTTAGTTTTGCCATCCATTGTTTTGGATGCCATAGACAAATTGGCTTCATAATCACTGATCTAGAGGACCGAAGTCATAAAGGACTGCTAAAACTTTAGGAAACCTATTTTCATAAAGGGGAAATCATCTTCTTCTCTGTTTAGCTGGGAATTAAATGTTAGTCTTTCTGCTAAAACATTCATATTTCTGCTAATAGGGAATCCTTTTTTGAAATTGTAACAGTTAATTTAGTCAAATGTTGCAGATGTTACCAGGCACAAAGTGCACCATAAAGACTCGGCAATTCTCATAATTCATGGACAGGTTCATGTACAAGTCTTTGTACATAATAATATCATTCTCCTACATCTCTATTGAAATTCGTGAAATTAAAATTACTTTCAAGCGTTTGATTTTACAACAACTTCGTATTAACATCGTTAAGTAAAATTAGAATTTGTTAAATTGTTATCATCTATACCTGTTTTAGCGTTTTCTTTTTTCTTTTTTTTCCCTTGTTTTTGCTCGTCGTAAAAATATAATGCAGTCAGAACACTACAGAAATAATCTTACAAATAAAATGTTATAGAAAATAATTTTGTGCGAGGTTGTGGTCAGACTGTTGCTCCCATGTTAGGTAATTTTTTGTTTTTATCTTTTGATGAAGGATCCACTTCTTCTTCTGCTTCCTAACGTTCCGACCAATTTCCTTTGTCTACTTGGGCTGTATTTAAAAAATAGAAGAAATAATCTAACAAACGAAAAACTGAAATAAACCACCAAGAAATAAAAAAATAATATTTTTTATCATCAAATACATCAGTTGTGAATGTTTTTTACCCTTATTATTGTGGTATATTTACCATAATAAAAATGGATTGTATATATTGTGTATGAAATAAATCCTTTATTTATATGCTCCGTAATAATATTCATCATAAAAATGTATTAGATACAAAACAATGTTGATATTTAATAGGCAATTGTAATAAACAAATTGAAATTCATGGGAGAATTGATTAAAAATTTATATAGTAACGACATATAGTGTTATAATTACTACATTTTAATCACCAATGTATATTTGATAATTAATGAAGCTTTTACGACTTATTTCTGCTACAGGAAGTTTCAACATATTATCCAATTTTAACTTGGAGCTCCTGTTTGTTGAATAATGCATTATATACATATTAATCTGGTATTTATTATCAAACTAATAATAATAATAATAATAATTATAATTAAAATATTCTTATATAAAATTATTTTAATTAAAAGTTTCATAGAGTACACAAAGCGATTTGATATCTATGACAGAGTGGGGGGGGGAGATTTCTATTTATTATGTGAATATTAAGTTTTAGATATACATATTTAATAGGCATGCCTTCTATCGGCTTATCTATAATATTATAATAATATAGAATATCTGGTAACTTTTTCTAATATTTAGTTGTTGTTTTTTTTTCTGAAATATACTTAATAACTGTGAACTCATTAAATAATGAGCATACTTATCTTACATCGCCGCCAGACTTCCGGAAAATATTACTCGTTTAATTAAAAAAAAAAAAAAAATTATTAATTTATGATCTTAGGCCATTTATGTTTGCGCGGCCATTTTTATGAAAAACATTTTAGTTTCCGGATTTAGGTGGCGTCAGTAGTTTGCTAAACCTGCCGCTATTACCTTATTGGCTTTCAAGGACCCAGAAGAGGTTCATTGCAACATGGGCGAAACGTCGGTTTTTAGCAAACCACTGACACGGTTTCAACCCAGCAACTCAAGTCTTTTTCAATATTATTTATGAAAATAATTTTATATTTTATATTTACCTATTTACCTAGATATGTTTACCATTCAGTTATTTATCAAAGTTGTGTCATTATTGGATATCCTCTTTTGTGGACATCTGCTTTAATAAATTTACTTGTGACAAACTGAACCGTTGCCTACAGTTTTTTTTTATTTTATTTTTATAATTGTTTTCTTCTCCAAAATTTCCTTATTAAAACTGTGAAAATAATGTGAGGCGAGTGTTGGTGTAGTGGTTAAGAGCATGGACTTGTAAGTGGGAGAACCCCAGTTCGAGTCCCGCGTATAACTGCTAAATTTTATATTGGTATGAAAAATGTTAATAGTAAAATAGGTGCTTCCGCACCCGTCCACGACACGTAATTTGGTAGTTGGACGTTAAGCCCGTCTGAAAAAATAGGCATTACTTTACTTACTTTTACTGTGAAAATAATCTTCTTAACTTGACGATTCGAAGACAAATCAGTTATAGATATGCGAGTGATTCAAAATCGACCACACTATACATCGTTGGTAGGTTAAATTCTATTGTATTGTAGACAAAAAATTTCAATATTAAAGTTTTGTTGATTCAAAATTGAATATAGTGTTTTGTGAATATATCATTATCAACATTTTCCCCCAGTATACCAAATAGCTGTGAAAAAGAACGGGAAATGAAAAAAATGGTCAAGCGGAAACACAAGATGCAGGCCAAGACAAGCATAATATTTTCTAATTATAATTTTACGAGTACACTTTTTTTTATATAATTAAACGAATTTAATTACTATGAAAACAGAAAACTTGAAATTCAATATTTTTTAGTCAAAAAAGTAATGCGGGCAAGAGGTTATTTATTCTGTTCCTAAACTATTAACTAATTATTGGTTGTAATTTAATAACTTCTAACTCAAGAGTTTGTAGTCAATAAATTAAAAATTTCTCCTTATTTATAACAAGCTGTTTTCAATAACTATGTAGAAAAATCTGGTGTGAAACACTCACACAACTTTCTCTTACTCTGGATCTCAAAATTATAATTGACAAATTTTATAGTTTGTGTACCAAATTTAACGAAATTCGTCGAAAATGGAAAAACTGTTCAGTAAAAGCGCACTTCCGAACAACTAATTTTCTTGAAACTTGGAATTTTAGCCATCTGTTTATTTCTAATTAATTTAGTTTGAATGATAGAATTGTATAATCAACTGTGATAACACTTTAGAGGAAGCTGTAACCCTAACCCCTCCCCCAAAAGTGCCCTTAAATGGATTTTCCCAAAGAAATGTTTCAAATAAATAATGTAGATCTTTCCATGTTTAGTTTATATTAGACGTTTCAAGAAAATCGCGAAAAAGTGGAAAAAATTATTTAGTAAACTGGTAAAGTAAACGCTACTCTGGGTTATCCGATTTTTTCAAACTTTGAATTTCAACAACATATTCAAATCTAATTAACATTATTTAGATGGCAGAATTGTTTAATAAACTGAAATAGCATTTTAGATGAAAACCTAACCCCTCCCCTCCTCCCAGAAGTGCCCTTAAATGAATTTTCCCGGAGAAATATTTCAAATAAAAGTTATAGTTGTTAAAAGTTACCAAGTTTAAAGAAATCGTCGGAGTCATTTTTGAGAAAATCGCAAAAATTTAAAAAAAAAAAAAAAAAACTTGTAAAGTAGTACTTCCGGTTGAGGAATTTTGACAGATGATCCACTGTCCGGATCCCATGGTGATAACTAAACGGAATATCAAGTTCGAATTTTCTACGATTTTTCGTTTTTGAGCTATGCTGTTCACATACATATACACACACACACAGACTATTTGCTAAAAACCACTTTTTTGGACTCAGGGGACCTCGAAAAAGGATATTTCCGGTGAAAACTCAATATCGAAAATTTGACACGATTACAATACTTCCTCTTACTAGGGGAGTAAGAGAAAGTAAAAATAGGTCAGTTTAGAATTCAGAAGAACAAATATGGACGTGATTGTTGTAAATGTAAACAAAGTGTAAAACACTTTGACCTTCCACTTTCTTCCATTTTTACTTATGCTCTTTCTACAGTAAGTGAAAGGCCAAAGAAAATCACATTTCAATCACCTTAAAAGATATAACTCAAATATATAGAGTGTGGACTATACTTATTAAATAAAAAGGGAATTTTTCTTTAATTTACCAATATAAACGCTGGCCGAATATGTTTGCTCTTATAAAAAGGATATTGACCATCTAAATAAATATAACTCCAAAATAAATATAGATATTATAACAGTTTACAATACAATTATAATAGGGTTGTATAATTTCATTTTATTTCCATTTCGACAAAACAAGTCACACAGCAACGGAAACAGGATGTAAATTGTAGTATATAAACATGTAATTACCACAAAACTTCTCTATAATTTTGTTAGAATTTAAAACGTTTTTTTTGAACTATTTCATTTATTAATGATGTCCACTGTGTAAATGTTATTTTCAGATAATCAGCTGATGATGGTTTTAAAAAAATAACTGTTTGAATGTATTTTTTTTTATATTATTTTTTATTTCAGTCCCAATTGAAGAATGATATTTAAATTGTATTAATAATATTTTTTTTTTTAATTATTAAATTTGTTTATTTTTTTTTAATTATTTCTATTGGTATTAATCAAACTTACGGAATGTTGAAATATATCTAATGAAATAGATAAAAGGGAAGTTCTGGAAAGAATGAGAAGTGAAGGGAGGAGTTGAAACGATCTCACGCCAAGCATGCTCATAATTATAATTAATTTTCATTACCTCTGACTGCACTAACTGGAAATACTTGGATCCAATCAGATTTTAGATTTTCAAAATTGAGGTTTCTCTAGAAATAAATGTTTTAAGGCACCGGATATGAAAAAAAAATATTTTTGAGAGATTTGTCTGCACGTGTAATGAACAGCCTAAGTTTTTTTGTCTTCAAAATCCACCGACTATGAAAAGTCTTTTACAGCTCATTTTTTAATATTTCGTAATTTCCTTCGAATATGGTCAATAAATTTTCTTTAAACTTGTTATACACTCTTTAAATATAGGTCGACCAAAAAATCTCAAAACATCGAAATAAGTGCACTAGAGAAACTGTGAACAATCAAAACAAAGTCATTATACGAGATTAAGGATCAAAAATATTGCTAGTTTACTTTCTATTTTGGCGAGCGGTTAGTTTTTATATCTGCTTGGTTTAATTTAATTTTTTTTTTTATTTTATAAAAGAAATGTCTTTTGTAAACATTGCGTTTTTTTTTTGTTTTTTTTTTTAAGTCGTGGTATATGTAAACTTTTAGCGCTGTAAAGTAATCGGCAACTTTTGACCAAAGAGAGTCAAGAAAAATTTTGATCGACTTATAAAGATCTATCAACTTTTGCTTGTCATAGTTTATCAAGAAATTATGTTTTATAAGTTACTAGCTAAACCCGGCCACGCTTAGCTGTGGCTCAGTCTGATTTTAATTATTAGGGAAGTAAATAGAAGTATGATAGTTAACATAGATTCAGCAAGAAAACACATCATTCAATATAATATCCTACTTTGCGTTGCTGTGAACAGAAAGGAAAGAAAGAAAAAATGTTTTTAACTGAAGTCTTTTTTTTATTGTAAAGCTAGTGAATGGACTACATTTTTTGTTTGTCCGTTTTTTGCATAAACATAAAGATCAGATGGTTTACCGACTCTGGAGCATGCGACGTTGGGAAGAAGCCTATGAGAGAAGCATTCGTTTTCTAAATTCAAACCCCACACTTGCAAAGATTGTCCTTGCGCTTTATTGATAGTCATAGCGAACGCAAGGCGTATTGAAAATTGAAGTCATTTGAACTCGAACGCCATATCTGTCGTAATAAGTGGTATTCGTGGAAGTAGTACGTCTTCACCTTTATGAGGTCTAATAAGAATTGTTGCTTCAATTAGATTATTCATCAAATTGTTTAACTAATAATCGTGTACCATTGCATAATTATGGCTGATTGATGTTTCGGGAGTAATATAATTGGCACTCCAATTTTCAAGTTTAGAATGTGTTGCAGTAATCCGGGAACATCGAGTAAATTAAGAAATTCCGTTGGAAAATTCACTACTTCACTTTGGTCCATCACGGAGTCAATGGATTTGTATGCCACTGTTTCACCTGCGATTCTGTTTAGAATGATGTTGTTTATATCGAGTAAGTCGACAGTTTTAGCCGCTAGAATGGCTCTTCCGCTTAACCATGCGTGATTTTGATAATTTGTTTCGATGCTTTGGAGTACCATGTCTATTAATTCTTCTTTGGAATGTACAATGTTGCAGAAATTAGATAGGAAGGTGAGTTTTCCTCTTGCTGGATTTGTAGGTGCAGGACCGTTACCGACTTCAAGTAATTGTCTTGAAAATGTGGCAGCTGTTCGATCGTTTTGAAGTTGAACTCTCATATTCGTTGTTAAATGAATTTTTAACGCTCGGAATTTCCCGTTTCCATGAGAACTTCGGAGTAAAAAGTATATATAAACACTCTTATATAGAAATGCAACGTTGTGTAAAAATTTCAAGTCAATCCATCGACTACTTTTCAACTTTTGCGGCCACAAACATATGGATGCTGAATTTTTATATATATAGATTATTTTGTTGGGTGCGGGTTATGATGTTGGACTTTCCTTTAAAGTATAAAATGCACGTGTTAATGCTTAAGTTGATTGTAGTAAATTTTTTTTTGTGCAAATTTTTTCAAATTCATAATAGAATTGCAGGAGAGAGATTATTGGTTCATTTTTCACATCAGATTTTGAGTGATTTTATTTTCGTGTTTTATATTTTATTGCAAAATTTCCTTTTTGTTTGTCCCAACAATAAGAATAAAACTCCAAATTGGGTTATAAAGTGTCCTTATATAAAATTATCACTTCATATTGACACATATATCTATGAAATTAAATTAATTCAATCATCTGCATCACCGGATGAATGATGAATTTCCATGAGTGGTTTTCAGCCATTCTTACTTAAAAAAGGCAAAGTTAGTTTCATAGGTTGTTGGAAAAGGTTTCACAATGCTTATGATTCAAACACAATTAAAGAAAATAATATTTGGTTAATGAAGTATTATATTTAAAGAAGATAAGCGAAGAATTTGTCTTAAATTACATTCCAAGCCAATAAAGAAAGGAGGTTTGTTTTTTTTATAAAACACGACAAACAGGTGCTTTTTTCATGAAGTTCTAGTGAAGTAGGAGAAATGGTACGTGACGGGCAGCTATATCTTCATTGCATAGATCTTATATATAGTCACTGTAGTCCAAACTAAACCGGATGAATTCCAACCTAATTTGATGGATTTGATTAACGTCTCTAATATTGATTATCACAAATAATTTTTTTAAAGACACTTAACACCAGTATAGATGTAACGTTAGAAAGCATGGAATGCTAAAATCTACTTAGAGATAGGTTCAGTGTAACAATTCGAATTGGCAACAAGTCCGAAATAGCAACAAAATACTCTCATAACTTGTGATATTTCTTTGGACTCTTCTTAGACTGAGAATTCATCGTCAACGATAGAGGCGGGAATTTTGTATCAGATGGGGTATGGCGATACTTAAACGGAATGCCAAGTTTGACCTACATACGCCTTTTTATTTTTGAGAAATTTTGTTCACATATGCCTAAAGTTATTTGAGGCCAACAAATGTTAGTTTTAAGCTACTTTATTTATTGTGTTTAGGTGGACACAAAATCTGGGCATAAAAACTGTAAAATGTTCCAAACAAAAGTGATAGGTTTACATCCGTGCAATGAACGAACATTCCAAGTTTGAAGGTAATTGATGAAAGCACTTTCTGTATCCAAAGAAACAAAAAGTTGAATTTCCGGTTAACCGAATTCTGTAAATTTGAAATTCTAGTAATAATAGTAATTATAATAAATTGTTTATTAATGATAACTTTTTTTTACGATTTTACATCATTAAAATAAAAAAACAGAAGAAATCAATATCCATGGTCATAGGCCATCTGCAGAGTTGATCTTTAAGATCTTTTCGTACAAATAAAGAGAAGACTAAATATATTTATACTGGAGGGGGAGTGATAGTTCAAGGACCGGTCCGTCATCATCGGTCATGTACATTTGAAAGGGTGATGGAGTTTTTCTACCTGGGATCTCAGGTGACGTCTTCCAATGACACGCTTATAGAAATTCGACGGAGGATTGCAGTAGCCAGTATATGTTATTTCAGTTTACTGAAACATCTAAGTAGCAAGCTCATTAGTAGACAAACGAAATCCCAGCATTACAAAACGCTAATCCGCCCAGTCCTTATTTATGCCTCTCAGGCGTGGACCATATCAACAAAGAAAGATGAGAAAGACTTACTTGTCATCGAAAGGAAGATCCTTCGAAAAATCTTTGGCCCAGTAAGAGACGAGTTGAACTGGCGAAGCAGAAAAAATAGGGAACTATATGAGCTGTTTGCAGAAGCAGATATTGTGCGTATCGTCAGGCTATCTGTGAAACTAGCAAGAACCATCCCGAGGAACGTTTTGGAGGAAGTACTCCATCGAAGAGCCGGTAGACTGAGGTTGAGATAGGCAGATGGTGTGACAGCAGATGCCGGAAGCCTGCTGAGAGTCAGGAATTGGAAAGCGGCTGCATAAAATAGAGCTGAATGGCGGAAGCTCATTGAGGAAGATAGATAAAAATAAAATAGAAAAAAATAAATACAAGACCTTGTAGCGAAAATAAGAATTATCTTCATAAATTAATAAACATACATAAACAAAAAAAATGGAATAAATCTGTATACAAATAGTCCATTCAATAAAAACAAGTAATTCCACTTTATTTACAACAAAAAAAGTTCGTAATAATTAAATTGTTCAAATCAGTATCTTTCTATATTTACCAGCTGAGCGAATAAATATATTTAATACTGACTAATCTTTTCCATTCAAATAATCAATCAGTTCTGTTGTACTTAATTGCCCTTTGCCAAAAACACCTGACTCTAAATTCTCTCAGAATTGGACAAACACCTATAAAATGATTCACATCTTCTTTTGCCCTTATATTACACATGGAACAGTAATGTAGTGCTTCCGTACGGACTACAGTGTAATTTAACTTGAGAAGCTGTCCTCTAAGCTCTAAATATATTATTTATTAAAGAAGTATTATTGTCATCAGACATATAATGTTTATCCAAATATAATATTGAAGTCTTTATGCAGACAATGAAAAGTTG
Source organism: Triatoma infestans (assembly GCA_011037195.1). Classification (NCBI taxonomy): domain Eukaryota; kingdom Metazoa; phylum Arthropoda; class Insecta; order Hemiptera; family Reduviidae; genus Triatoma; species Triatoma infestans. Next base: position 36,497 of record JAAEAF010002017.1, read on the forward strand.
ATGACTGATCTTTCTCTATACACTCTTCTGTAAACGCTTGTTTTATTCGCTCAAACAGTCCCTCGAAATATTTTAGGAATTCCAGTAAAGCTTTTTATATAAATTAATATTATATATGGGGATGGAATCATACATTGTATTGAAGTAGTGCTTTAAAAGAAAGATTTTTAACTACTGTGGCGGTACCTAAACGGAATATGAAGTTTAACCTTTCTGCGTCTTTTTTCCTTCTCTCTCACACACACACAGACAGACCATACACATTCAGAAGACTATTCGTTAAGAAAAAGTTGTTTTTTCCCCGATTTAAGGGCCTTACAAGATGAATTTCCAATGAAAACTCGACTTTGAAAATTTTAGTAAGTTCGCAATATTTCCTCTAATAGAAAGTAAAAAAATAAGAATAAAAAATCTGGTGTGAAACACTCACACAACTTTCTCTTACTCCAATTCTCTAAATTATAATTGACAAATGTTATAGTTAGTGTAACAAATTTAATGAAATTTGACGAAAACTAAAAAAAACTTCCGGTTTACGAAATTTTCTTGAAATTTGGAATTTTGGCCATCTATTTATTTCTAATTAATTTTGTTTGGATGATTGAATTGTATAATCAACTATGTCAGCACTTTAAAGAAAAACATAACCCCACCCTTTCCCTAAAAGTGCCCTTAAATGAATGTTCCTAGAGAAATGTTTTAAATAAAAGTTGTACATCTTTGTATGCGTAGTTTATATACGAAGTTACAAGAAAAAATCATTTTTGAGGAAATCGCGATTTCCCATTTAGTAATGTGGTAATATAAACGCACTTTCGGTTATGAGATTTATTTCAAACTTGGAATTTCAACAATATATTTAGTTCTAATTAACATTATTCAGATGAGGGAAATTGTCCAATAAACTGAAATAGCACTTTAGATGAAAACCTAACCCCATCCCTCCCCCAAAAGTGCCCTTAAATGAAATTTTTCCAGAGAAATGTTTCAAATAAAAGTTGTAGCTTTTTTGTGTATGTGTAGTTGATGTACCAAGTTCGAAGAAAATCTTCGGAGCCATTTTTGAGAAAATTGCAAAAAAGTGAAAAAAAAAACAAACTAGTAAAGTGGTACTTCCGGTTGTGGAATTTTGACAGGTAACGTACCGTCAAATCCCTGGGTGATACCTAAACGGAATATAAAGTTTGAACTTTCTACGATTTTCCGTTTTTGAGCTATGCTGTATTCACATATATACATACACACACACACTTTTATACATACACAGAAACCACTTTCTTGGACTCAGTGGACCTCAAAACGGATATTTTCGGTGAAAACTCGATATCGAAAATTTGACACGATTTCAATACTTCCTCTTACTAGGAGTAAGAGAAAGTAAAAAAAATACTAACTGACGCTCTTTTCAGAAAATTAAGATTTTTTTTTTGCCTAAATATTTCGAAAGAACACTTGTAAATAGTGTTTTTTTTTTTTTACTGAAGCAATTAGTAAAGCAACAATTGCCTTGATAGTTCAACTTTAAAAACAAAAAAAAAAAAAAGCAAATAAAAACCATAAAGGATAATAAAAACTAATGAATGAAGAATATGATGAAATATAAATATAACAAGAATACAAATCTGGCCCACTTTAATGATTATAACAGAGAAGAGATTTTTTTAGTAATAGCCTTGTTTATAGAGGGAGTAGATTAGATACTTTACTAAATAGTAAGTTAGGTTGTGTAGTTAATGATGATGAATAGCCATCCATGGTGGTGCTACTGTTTACTTCACAGCCAGTTTGGTCCACCTTCAACATTACTACAATAGTATAGCTAACTAACTATACCACCAAGATTGCGGCCCGGTCTCTGCCATACAATTACAACAAAATACCTGTATCAGATTATCTATCTACATTATTTATACAGAAATTACACTCCCATTTTATAAATTACTTCCTTCATTTTCAAGAAAAAAAAAAAAAAAAATTATATCGCTACTTAAAGAAAAGAAAATCTGATGTGAAACACTCACATGGCTTTTCTCTACTCCAATTTAAAAGAATTTAATTCAACAATTTTTCTTTAAAATTGAAACTTTACAATGTTCAATTGGGCTGGCCTTAAAAACGGTAGATGGGTAGACCCAATGGTGATGGGTAGACTTCACTTGTATACTAAGCCTAATACTTAAGCCTAATTTCGAATTCTAGCGACGATTTTGTAATAGCAAGCAGAGAGAAGAGAGGCCCTCTCTGGTTAACAGAGACTACTCTCTGACTTAAGCAGGCTAGAGTGGGAGAACCTGTGTATATAAGCCAGTGGGAATCTATCTAGAGGATATCTATCAGATTCAACCCATACATCGCATCGTGTCATATCTCTACTTCCACCTTTTATTCTATCAGTTTCATTATAAAGTCCAGTGCAGTTAGTGTAAACATATAACTACATTATAACAGTGTCTTCATATCTCGTTCATTCAATCAAACCCAATTTCTCTCCTCAACAACTCCATTATAATTTTAATGGGTATTAATGTTAAATCAATTTTCCCGGGGAAAATGTTTCAAATAAAAGTGATCGATATTTATGTATGATCGATAGTTATACGAAAATTTAAAGGAAATCGTAGGAACAATTTTTCGCAAAAATCACGAAAAACTAAAATAAAAAACAAAACAAAAACAAAAATCAATAAAATCGCAATTCCCGTTGATGGATTTCGTCCGAAATTTTCGTGTCTAATGCGGTGGTCACTGAAAAAGAATATCGTTTGTGATTCCGTGCGATTTTTTCCTTGTTTGAAATATTTTGTTCAAATAAACACACACACATACACACACACAAATATACAGAGCATTCGCAATTACTTACAAAAACATTTTTGTCACATTCAGTGAAACCCAAAAACATATATTTCCGGTTAAAAATCAATTTCAAAAATCTGGCAACATCGCCATACTTCCTGTTACTAGGAGTAAGTAGAAAGTAAAAAGAAAAAATAGAATATTTAAAATAAAATCAGATATTTTTTCATATCTAAGATCCTTAATTTAATTTTTTTTTTTTTTAAATTTAAGGCGCTTCAACATCTATGGTCATTAGCGCCCGGAGCCTTGTCTGTGCATCTGCCAGCCTCCGGACAGTGTTCTCTCGCTACAGACAACACTGTCCATCACCGAACAATGGATCTGTAGAGGCTCCTAGGAAGAAAAAAAAATCTAAGGCTAGCACTGGACTCGAACCCGGGTCCTCCGCGTGGGAGTCCAACGCGCTAACCACTTAGCTAATCCCTTCCATGTTAATTTAGTAACAAAAAAAAAAATCGAATACTTTCTTCCTCTTACAGTTGGAACGGAAATTATCAATGACAAGATCTTTATGTTCGTTGAGCGTTAGGTTATTTATAAATTATCATTTATAAGTTTTTCACCTAAATAGTAATGAACTTTTTTAAATAAGTAAGCAATTATTAGTCTTAATTTAGTAACAGTTAGACTAGTAATTGTTTACTTATTTAATAAGTTCATTACTATTTAGTTGAAAACTTATGAATGATAATTTAGAAATAACCTAACGTTCAACGAACATAAAGATCTTGTCATTGATAATTTCCGTTCCAGCTGTAAAAGGAAGTATGAGATTTTTTTTTTAGGGGCAATGCACTGCGACTTGAAATATTTATTGTGCCCTCACCCCCCACCCCCCACTGGTTGTGATTTAAACGTTCATTAAAACGTTCGGTATTTAAAGGCGAAATCTTCGACAAAATAAAAACCTTCATGTCGATACATGTAAATGTTACTAGAAATTTTGAGCTTCCTGCAATGATGTTTCAACTCAATTTCAACAATTTGATACGATCTAAATAGTTCCTCTCACAGCAATAAGAGGAAGATAAGAATTACGGACAAAATTATTTTATCTATATCTCTATTTTCCTCCCTCCCGCCGCCGGCAGTACAATAGTAACAACCGAGGTCATCAAGTGCCATGAGTGCCAAGTGTCATTTCACTGCCGATCTCTGGTAACAACTGACACTGCTTATTACCAAGTTTGAGCAGTAAAGTCTGCTAGGAAGAGAAAATCTTAGGGTGGCTACTGTTGGACTCGATTCCGTGTTCTCCGCCTGCGAGTCCAGCGCGCTACCACTGAACTATTTTTTTTAAATTTAAGGCGCGTCAACATCTTTGGTCATTGGCGCCCGGAACCTTCTCATTGCACTGCCGGCCTTGGACAATGTTTCCTTGTTATAGACAACACTGTCCATCACCGGAGAGTGAGCTGTACGGGTTCCTAGGAAAAAAAAATCTGAGAGCAGCACAGCTGGACTCGAACTGGGTCCTCCACGTGGGAGAGAGTCCAGTGCGCTAACCACTGAGCTAATCCCTTCCCTCCCTGTAGTAATTCTTTCCATATAGAGGAAGTATTGCGATCGTGTGAAATTTTGGTAATTATTTGAATGGCACGTGGTGTGCAAAGTGCGAATTTACTGAATTGTCGTAGTTTTTTTTAGGATTTCCACAAAAAAGAAAATCCAAGTTTTTCTTTTAACTTTACACAACACAATTTTACTACTTACACATCTGGAAGTGCGATCCCTAAAGGGGCCCTCACATATCTGCATGACTAACCTAGACGACAGTTATATGTTTTTGTTTTTTTTAAATTGATGTTACAGAAAATCGGTTAACCAGATATGAGCTTTTGCAGAATGAGTTTTTAGTTTTTCACGATTAATTTGCTCTGTGCAAATCTATGTTATCACACTGTTTGACAAAAAGTATCCTGATGATGAGCGAACGCCTGAAACCGGTCGATGACCAGAAAAAGAAGCAGGCTATCATGGAAAATATCTCTGATGCTTTCCAGCTCTGCGGAACCAACCACAACATCTTCTTAAAGCTTTGAAACTTACTGCAAAGAAAGAAATGAAAAAGAAGTACTACCTAATTGTGATTTTGAATTATTATTATCATAATTGTTATTAACCATGGAATAATGACATTTTTAAGGTCCCTTAAAGTTCGAAAATTCTGGTGAATTCAAGTTTGGCCCTTATTATTAAAGCGCCCCTTTATAAAAATGAATTTCATGAGTTGTATTATTGTCAAATAAAATAATAGAATGTTTTTTTTTGTTTGTTTTTTTTTAATCTATAATATTACCCGTGTGTCCTGTTCTGAGTCATATTCAAATGAGCATAAAAAGTAACAAAAGGAAAGGTAGTAAGTATTCTCTAATAGCAGTTGTCGTGGGTTTCTAAAACGGTAGAGAGAGAGAGAGTGTGTGTGAGACAACGGTAGCCTATAATCACTATAATTTTTTTTTATTCCCTCATAAGAGGTATAACATACGTACACATAAACAAGATATCCATCCCAGAAGTACTATATATACAGAGCCAGATAGTGATCATCATATTGACGTCATATCCACAGTGCCTCCTCCTCCATCCCTTTCTTAATCACTAATTCAATTAATTAATTTCGTAAATTACTAACAAGTTGCGTGCTTCATTAATATTAAGCAATTTATTTATAGTATTAATAATTATTGTTTTATTTTATTTGTTTAATTTTCATTTTTTATTTGATTGTTTGGAATTATTTATTTATTGTGCTCCCTCCGTACCATATATTTATTAAAAATGATTTTCTTAGTATTCTTATGATTTTTCAGAGTTTGGACGAACTCATATTTCCGAAAAATATGATAGAGATATGGAGTTTTTTTGCCACTAAACTTACAATTTAAATATTTACGATTTTACTGAATAAAGGGGTGAAGAGAGAGTGTGGACCGAGCGAATGATAATGATTGCTTGGTATCGTAATAAATGTAGAATGGTGTAGCGTTTATGTTTGTGAGTCGCATGAAGAGTGACATGACAAGTTGATGAACCCTCCCTAGCCAATTGATCCGCCCTCTCATTGCCCTCTATTCCCTTTGCATGTCCGGGTATCCAATAGAGACGCACCTTACCCCTCCGAGCCAAAGCATTAAGCCTTCTCCTACATTCTCCCACTAGTTTCGAGCTCCACCATGGCTTACTCAAAGCCTTCAGTGCGGCCTGACATAATGATTGAAAAATTCATGGCACGGAAAATCTTGATAATTTTAACAACAGATACCTGCATACTGGTTTGAGTACGTATATTCATTGTAAAACAGTTTGTTTGTTTTTTTTTTTTTTTTTAGAACAATATACGGAAGTAAATATAAACGAAGTTTACGCCAGGTATGCAGCAGTAAATAACCTGATATGTTGAATAGATATCTCCGCATTGTTATAAATATTTAAGATTTTTTTTCATTATCTCGTTATAATAATCAATTAATCAAAACGTAAATTTCATTCACATAATCAAATTCATTATACAAACAGATACACATAAAGTAGAGAAGATCTCAGAGCTTGTATTCATGTGCTACCAAATTTAGTTTCAAAACTAGACTTTCCTATATTTGGTCTATGAGGAAGTTATTGAAGTTTGGCGTACTTTGATAAAACTACTAGGTAAATAATTAATAGGCTAAAAATCTGTCCAATTAAACCTAAATAATAGCTTTTAATAATAGCTGATCACAGCCGTGGTTTAACGTCTTTCTTTTTTTATTTTGAATTTAAATATTTAAATAAATTTCCTTCATAATTTGTGAGGATTAAAGAGTAACAAAACAAAACAAAAAACTTAGTCCTTAATCCATTTAATCTATGGAAAATTGGTCATTTCCCGCATGAAATTCTCTTTGTTTGCGTGATGAAACGCAGGAAAATTATCGTCGTATTTTACATTTCAAAGTAGATAATAGAAAGTTACTATAGCTTTGTTTGAGATAACAAAATTTATAATTTTTTTAAATTTTTTTTTTATTTTACTTCAATTAAGTTTGACCAAGATATTTCCTGGCTTAGGATTTTTTTTTAGGATCAATATAAAGAATTCTCGAATATAAAATGTTTATATTTTACACTATACACACACACACACACAAAAAAACAGTTTATTGCGATCGTTAGTGGAGATAATTTGAGTCATGCTAACGCTGCTGTCCCCCACGCTGTATACAAATAACTGGACCCGTGCATCATCATCTGTTACCTCCTTAGAGAAGGAACTTTCACTTGGACAATAAATTAATTTGTTTTAAACAATGATTTTTTTTTTTCTAGCATAATGTAAACATGTTAATTAAAGTATAAAAACATTTATAGAGTTCGCTAGATCATTGACAAAGGGAATATTCAAGTCATTATGGATATAAAAAAAATGGTCATTAAGGGAAAATTATTTACTAATAGAAATGACGTAATAGATTTTGTTTTTTTATATGCCATGACTTTGGCTGTCCAGAAATTCTTGTCGCGCGACCCAGTATCAAATTTTTGGCTGCGCTGGCGACGGATGTTGTTCGTTTAGTTGGATACTTAGGGGTGGGAGTGGGGGACGACTTGGACGCGAATACTTCACCCTCCGAAGAAGTAATAGACTAGGAATAGTGTGCTTTTAGATTTCTGAAACAGCTGCTCCACAGCCAGTTTAATCTAAATTTACGAGTACAATTCTCATCACCACGATTGGTGTTTATAATTATTTTGTAATTATTATAAAACTTTAGCGATATCACTTAAAAACAAAATATTATTGTACTTTGCCAGATAGAGTGTACATTGAACTAACAGTAAGAGAAACACCGGTCTATTCCACACCATTAGACAACCAGGAAGCTTCTTCCAAAGGGCGTTACTTACCACTGTTTCCTTTTCGCAACGCCATCTCTATTTGGAGAAGGTTAAAAGCACCTAACTGTTTGACATTTTAATAAAATCTAATTAACCTTGTCTTACCTTACTGTATTGCAGATGTTATTTTAAATTCATTTTAAATTCTACTCCAATCATATTTTTAACCTTAATCGAAGAAAATCGATATGAAGAAGTAAAAAGAAGGGTAATGCATTTTTTTTTTTTGTTTAGGCTTGTAAGAATCGATCAGGTGATGTGGTCAGATCTGAATAATACCTAATGGAGCCACAGTAGATCTTTTAGAATGAAGTGGATTTGGCTTTAGAATCACTCCTTCTAAATATCTCTACTGAATATTATTTATAGTACTAGTATTATTAATTTAATATTTTAAAAATCAAGGACAAAACTTGAATCCAAAATAAAATACCATATAGCATATAGCATCTCAGCAGTTCTCTCATAGCAGCATGCGGCACTATATAAAAAAAATTTACGCAACTTGGTCAGTATCAGGAATCTGTTCCGAGATAGGCAACTCCAGATATACTCATCAATGGTTTCAATCATACAACCATCTTCACGATATCTCGATTGTTTATCTCTTGACAGTTTATCTATTGATCTGTGAGTATTGATTTCAAGACGTCTTGAAGGTAAGCAATCGATGGTCACAAGATGAAACAAGCTTCCACAGAAAATAACTCCAATTTTTTCCAACTTTGGGCATCTACTTTGATACCCATTAAAATGAATCAAAGTAAATAATTACCCATGCAAATGTAGCGAAAAAATACTTCGATCATAATATTAAAGTCTAGCGAAAATAAGATTTGTGCAGGCTACCCAGAGCACTGTAAATATTATGTTAGACATTCTTTTACATATATTAATAACCTTTTTTTCTTAGCAAAAATAAATCAGAAATACTTTTTGTAAAAGTTCCGTTAATAATATCAAATATGGTAAATCTAGGATAGATGACGGGGGTAGCAGAGAAGACGCAGGCTTTACTTCTCTTGTTTGCCACCATGTGGCGTCATGGAAGTTAGTCGAGAAGTAGAGAGATTAGAAGCGAACGTATTGCAAAATTCTTCTGTTATTTTGTGTGTTCTTCTGTGTTTTAGGAACATTTTAGACGCATCAGCTATATCTGGTGAATACCTGAATTTTCATAACGCTTAGTCAATTTTTTTTTCTTTTTTATATACTATATTAGTTGCAATTGAAATGTAAGATTTTCTGCTGTAGTTAAAGTTGGACTCGTAGCCATAGTGTTTACCATGTTTCATGTCGATCAACCATGTTCCCTTCACAGAGGAGAGGTCTCCTACCCATGGTGTGTCATCTATCCTACCATAGTAGAAGAGACGGCCAAATGTAGTAGTGTATTTGTATTTTGTTTCTGGAATAAATGAGAATGTCTTTATTTTGAAAAATAACATTTTTTTTTTTGTAGATAATAGTAGTTGACATATATTTTATAAGCATTATCTCTTTAATATATCTCCTATATTTTGATACAGGGCATAACTTTGAAATGTACGTCATCTCTCCTAGCTTTCCTTATACATTTTTATTTTACAAAAATATTTCTATAAATAGGGATAAATTAAAATTGAATTTTTCTTTAAGGTATTTAATTAAATTTAAAAAATTTTGAAGTGGCCAAAATAATCTTCTCCTACTTATGCATATTTCTACTGTGCTTTTTTTTATAAGATGATCAAGAAAGAATTCAATCTTAAATAAATTTTTCATAAACATCTAATTTTTAGGGGAACCTTGGTTTTTTTCAAACCTAATTAATGCTGCGATATGATGCTTTCACAACAATCGTTGGCCATCATACGAGTATTAATTAATATTTTCAAACATTGTCACATATCGCGCTTAACTTATAAGATATGAAAATTTACTTCTTTTTTTTCAATTAAATAAATATATATAACTCTTTTATCTCGGACTAGATTATATTTTTAATTATTTTTAAAACTTTGTAAGTCCCCTATCAGTGACGTTAGATAAAACAAAAGACACTTATTTTGAATAAAAAAAAAAAAAATAGTTCCTTTAATTTCTAAAAGTTTGTTTAGAGTTACTAAGTATTATCCCGTTGTAAAAATCTTAAAATAATGGAAAAAGTAGGAGGAGTTATCATCAACATACATTTCCACCGTGTTTTATGTACATTATAACTGTCCTCCCGTTATATCATCATTTCCATTATTTACTAAAGTGGACAACTCGTCCGTCCGTCATTACAACAATCATTTCCTAATCTCTATAAAGTTTTGTACATTATTATTATTATGTTTTTTCTTTCTAAAAACATACCTTTAAAGTTCACATTATGTATTTATATTATCTTCTTCATTTTTTATTCATTTTTATTATGTACAATTTTTTAGTAAAAGAGAGCTTAAAAATGTTTAGTTAGGTACAGTGAGAAACCTACCTTGTATTGGATATTTAATATAAAAACAGTAGTAATGGTTTAAAATGTGAACTTTATCGGATTCATCATTCTTACTTAGTGGAGAATAGCGTTGAACCGGTTTCGAATAAAAAACACATTTTAATTGGTTTTTTACTTATGGACTATATGCTATTACTATCCGTGATAATGCAGTCGTATAAGATATTTGTATACTTTACTTGTAATAGAGTTACTATTTTTATTTCTGCATAACATGCATAATAAGTATTCATACAAAATGTTTTGATTTGTTCAGTATTTTTATATTATTTTATACATGGATGATAACCAGTTTTTTATAGGAGGACATTACTACGCTCCGTACTGTAGTATAGTTTTGTTTTAATATTAATTAGTAATAAATATAAGACCATATGTATATCTGTCGAGTAAATATGCTTATTATAATAATTCATCCATTACGTAATTATTTATATTATTAATTAGTTAGTTTGTCACTCCATGTCAATATTTTTTTTCTTCATATTCATCTCTTTTTCTAACCATTCAAAATAATATAAGTACCTGAATTTAGCGCTCGATTTTCGAGTCCAAAATTCTGGACTGGATCATGAAGAATTGTTGTATCAAAAAATATAGATGGTTTTCTTTTTAGAATAATAATTAACTATATTAAATAAAATATAAAAACGAAGAAGTTAATTTAATAAAGAAGTAATAATAAAGTTATGTCCATTACTACAAATCGGGTTTTACATCAAATCCGGATCGGTGCCATGAACGGATACGGAGGCAATCTATGCAATTTCATATAAACATTTCGAACCAGTACTAGCAACACTTTTATCACGCTTAAAATCATTACTTGAAAAGATCAATAATCATTTAACTTCCTGGCGCCTTGAAATAGCTAATTTTTTTTCAATTAGATAAATATTGAATACTTATTATTGAATTATAGTATTTCAATTTACTTTTGATATATACATTATGTAATTCTTATTTCAAGACGGGTTTTCACGCGTGCTTAAAATAAGAATGCATATAGGCTAAATATGTGTTCAATTACATTCCCTGCTAATCTCTTCTTTTTTTTCAAAGTCCAAAATTGTTGAGAAGGGAGCACCGATTTTTTAATTTCAGCACAGACATGGAAATCAATTATATAAATTTTTTGAAACTCCCACGGAAATTCAAGGGTTCCTGGTAAAGACGTTGGCACTTAAATGTAACTAATTTAAAAACGACTTAAGTTTCTGGGTTGGACCGCGTTAGTGGTTTTGCTAGAAACCGACGTTTCCTCATATTGCGATGAACTTCTTCAGGGTCGTTAAAGTATGGGCGAAACGTCGGTTTCTACTAAGCCACTGATGCTGTCTCAACCCGGAAACTCAAGTTGTTTCACACGAAAACCTAAAAGATCATAACTAATTTGTTCGTTAAGATTTATTTATATATTTAAATAAATAATAAAGCAGCAATAAATTGTAAACGGATCCCGCCTATTTCTACCAATATTCAAATTATTTGTGAATAAGACATTTTTCATTTGATATATTTAATAGGGTGGAAATTTCTAAAAAGGAAAAGTTTTACATTTTTAAATTATAATTAAATGAACAATTGAACTCATTTGTTAAATTGATTGTGTAAACGAAGTGAATTATAGAGGTAAACCGAAGCATTTTCGACCATAAACTTATAACAACTAGTAGCAAGTCCACCAAGCCAAGCTGCGAGTTTAGGGACCTTGAAATAGCAAGTCCTTGAATTTTATGATAGCCAATTTGCCCCACTTACTTTCAGAATATTTGTTTTATATAAATAATAAAATTCAATTATTTATTTATGATATACATTTGTGTTAACCAATCGGGTCAAATAAAATGTATAATTTTAAGTTTAATAAAAATAACATCTTCAAGGAGTTACTGTGGTGAAATATTAGATGTGTTTCTAATTGGACATAAATATTTATTTGCTTTTTAAAATTTAATTTAACGGAATTCAAAGATTTATATTATTGCCTACCAAATAGGAAGGGATTAGCTGAGTGGTAGCGGGCTGGACCAGGGTCGCTGGTTCGAGTCCAGCTGTGCTACACTTAGATTTTTTTCTTCCTAGGAGCCCTCTGCAGCTCACTGTCCGGTGATGGGTAGTGTTGTCTATAGCAAAGAACACTGCTCGGAGGCCAGCAGGGTATTGAGAAGGCTCCGGAGGCGGGGGCACAAAGTGCTTTCAGGTCGCAGTGCATAACCCTTTTTTTTTAAAAAAAAATTGTCTACAAAGTATATAATTGCAGTATATGTTGTCTAAAACTATATGTTAACATTCTTTATGAGTGTGTTAATGAAAATTTTGTATGAACTGCACATGGAATTGACTTTACATATACGTATGTACGTAAGGCATATGTACACATCTTGATACTGTGTTTTGTACAAAATTCATCTCGTACTTTTTATTTTAATACAAAATATATGTCAATAATGTGTTTTGTTCGAAATACATCTCAAAATTTTGTTTTGTACATAATATATTTAAATATTGTGGTTTAAACAGATTACATCTCAAAAGTTGTATTTAGTACAATATAAATCTCAGTGTAATGTACAAAATACATCTCAGTATTGTGCTTTGTCGAAAATACATCTCAATATTGTGTTTCGTACAAAATACATCTCGAAAATATTATTTAGTACAATAGACATCTCAGAATAAATTGTGTAATGTACAAAATACACCTCAACATTTTTCCGTTATCACCGCATCTGATAGAAATATTTCGGACAATATCCATCATCGGAAGTGCTGCTTTACTGAAGGCTGTTTTTTTTCATTTTTTTGCGATTTTCTCGACAATAGCTCAAATGATAGTAAACTTCGTGTATTAAGTATACTCATAACTATGTGTACAATTAGTACACGAGAATTAGTATACGAATGTAGGTATATTAGTTTAGGAGAATTTGCTACTATCACCAAGATCTGCCACCGGCGACGGCTCCAGGCGGAGCTCTTGGCAAGACCCTTCTGCGCTGATCGCCGCGACCCTCTTACTCGTCAAGCAATAATAATAGACTGATATAAGCTAGAGCATAGTTTAAATCGACAACATCGCAATTGAAAAAACTACAACATTAATTAACACACAGCGTATTAAACCACCTTTGGCATTGACGGCAGAGTAGATAGATAAACTTTATTGTATTAAGCATACAACTTGTTACAACTGAGTTGTTAGTACAGTATTCATAATAAACTAGTAGGTAAATAAATAAATACAATAAGACAAAAACAAAAATAAAAAGCAATAGTCTTCATATAAGTAATAAAAATGTAAACAAAAATAAAATATCTCTTTTTTCGTTTTTATCCTATTTCTTTCATATTTTTTATTTTTTTATTTTTATCATTTAATCATTTAATACGGCAGAACGAGCTTTTAAAATGATAGAAAAATATTTATATAATTTAAATATATTGTTTTTAGATTGGTTATTTTTAAGGTTAAATACAATTTGTTGAGGTGAATCATTACTATTTATATCCAGTATAGATCTTATATTATTATACAAAGAACAATTTAATACAATATGTATGAGATCTTCTTTCTCGTTAAGATTACACAAAATGCAAGTTTTTGTAGGATCTATTTTATAAATTACATTGTTAATATTAAATTTCATAAAATAATTATTACAAAATCTAAATTCTGCAAAAAATTTAATAAATTTTAAAGGAACATTTAATTCTAGATATTGTTGACAGGTCAGAAAATCTTTAAGCGTGTATGTTGTGTATAACTGTTGTGAGAAACTTGATTTAAACAAACGGTCAACATCATCAGCTGATAGTGAAAATTGGAATAAATTTAAAATATTTTTAAAGTTGTTGCTGTTTAGTAAAAGACCCGTTAAATTCTCTAAATTATCGATACATGTTTTAGAAATTACATTTTTAACCTGAGAAAACCAATTGCACTTTAAACAGTTTTTCTTATTATAACTATTTTGGTCATACTCAATTAACTGCTCAAAACAAATTTTGGGCAACCTTTGTTCTTCCATAGATTCCATTTTTTTTATCCAATTTAAAGTTTGCTTTAAAACAGAAAAACTCATATGTAATTCTCCAGTTTCAAGTCTTAGCAAGTGGTTAGCAGCATTCTTTGGAAGGCATAAGAGCGTCTTGAAGAACCTCAATTGAAGTGCATCAATATCATTTAAATATCTTAATGCCCACACTGGGGAAGCATACAACAGGCTGTTACCAATAATTGATTTAAACAAGTTTATTCTTGAACTCCAAGACCTAGACTTTCCCTTGCTAAGAATGTCAAAAACACTGCCCGTAGCCCATATTAGCTTTGCTAATTGATGACAAAAGGTTTTCTTTAAAAATACCTGAAGTAGAAAAAGTTACACCTAAGTAAACATAATTTTGGACAATTTCAATCGGTTATTGACGGCAGAGTGTAAGCACGACGCTACAAGTATAAGCACAACAATATCACAATATAACCACGACTCTATCACTTTTATCTGAAACATTTTTCCCGTAAAAATTTATTTTTTGGGGGGTTTTGGGGGAACAGTAGCGTTAAGCTTTTCTTTAAAGTACCAAATCAGTACAATGAACGGGTTCTACCATCTGTATAATATTAATTTACAGTGAAAGAATTGGAAGAATTGTAAATTTGAAGAAAATCACCAAGATCTGGTGTTCTTCGCCAATGCTATAAACCCAACGTGCGACTTTTTGAATTTTCTCGAAAATGATTGAAACGATTTCCTTTAAACCTGGAATGCTAACCGCGCAGATAGAAACCACATCATTTTCATTTCAAACATTATTCAGAACAAATTTAATTTAATTTAAATAGTTCTACGGGAATTTTTGTTGTTAAATTTGGAAATGTTTTATAGCATTGGTTCAATATTATTGGCGCTCGTTTATGCACTTTTATTACCAAGGTTAGGTACTTCCGCCACCACAACTGCGGCCTCCACTACATTTATGTTGGGTATTACTAAGTGTATTAACAGCTGGAAGAGAAAGTCCGGCTTTCACACCTGGTCGTTCTTTTTGCATGCAGAACCATATTTATTAGTTTGTGGTGATGAATTTAAGTAATAAGACTTGCAATGTTGCATAATAGAGATTTACTTTTGTTGCATTAATATAGTTATTTTGCATTTTTTTTTTGTTCTCTGAAGATCCAAAATTGCAATAGATGTGATAAGTGTAGTGGAAGGACGAAATCGAAAAATAATAGTTTAAAGTTTAGAATATTTTATAGTATCCAAAATTGTATTTTTGTTAATATTTTATAATTATCTTAGTGCTGTGAATTTACCTTCAAAAAGAGTGTATTGTAGAGCCAGGTATATTAAATCTAGGTCATTGCTATTAGGAAAACAAAGGCACAAAAATCCGTTAATATAATACAATGCGACTTGGCCAACTGTTTTTTGTTAGAGAGCATTCCTTAGAACAGTCTCACTTCTGCTTTCAAACAATACAGTCGGTATTCTGCTTCCAAAGCCAGAACAGAACACTTCAGGAATCGCTCTCCTAGTATTTCACAATATATTAAATAAGTTTATAATATCAAATAACTTGTAGTTATTATTTTAACAGAATATATTTATTGTTAACAGTGGTGATTTCTTAATTATTCTTATACTTCTATCTAAATACTTACAAGCCCTTTTCACTAAAACGCTCAAGCTACTACAGATACATATCACCAATACATTAAATAAGTATATATTCTTGTCTAATTACTCGCTAATAGTTGTATGTTTTTTACCGGAGGGGTGTATCCTATAAATAAGTTGTTGTTTTTTGTTTTGTTTTATTGATATTTACAACTGCAAAAATAACTCCAACAAGTAAATGTGTTAAATGGCAATTTTAAATAACCAAGTGTGGATTGGAAGAAGACATGCAGCGTGGCACTCCACTATCTTGAGTTATTCTATAAGGTGGTCACGGGGCCATCTTCTCTTCAGCCGCCCTGCGTGGATTGTCGGGAATAGTGTTTGAAGAAAGCTGGTGAATTAAAGGATTAGGATGAGCAGTTGTGGATGAATGGAATTTAAGGAAACGAGTTTTGGCTAGATGGTTAACGATTGGAATGTTTAGATCAGTATGGAGGAATTGGAACGCTTGGTTGTTCCCCATATTTCTAAGCCATATGTCCATATAGGTCTCAGTAGAAGTAGGTAGAGAAGTCTTTTATTTTGTAATGTGAGTTTGGATCGTCTGTCTAGTAGTCTTGAGAGTTCTCTGAACTGTCTGTTTAGTTCAAGTCGTTTGAGCCTAGTGTGGGGATTCCAAGTCAGTCTTTTGTCTAGCTGGAAACCCAGGTAACGTACGCTATTTACGGGCGAGATTAGAGTATGGTTAATGTGGATCGGAGGGAGGATTTTTCTACCCAGTGTAAATACGATGTATTTATTTTTTTGTGGGTTATCTTTTATTTTTCATTTAAAGAGCCAAGATTCCAGTTGAAGGATATGTTCTTGTAGAGAGCGATAGCCATTCAAGGGTTCAAGGTTTGAAGAAAGAATTGCAGTATCATCTGCGAAGGTATATATTACGGTATTTGGGTGTTCTGGGATGTCTGAAGTATATAAAGAATAGAAGAGCGGTCTAAGTATGCTGCCTTGAGGAACTCCAGCGAGTATAGGAAGTATTGGAGAAAGAGCAGTACCCCGACTAACTTGGAAATATCTGTCGGTTAAGTAGGATTTTAATATTAATTAATAGGTATGTGGGAGAAATCTCTTATGTTTAAACAGCAAGCCCTATCAAATGCTTGAGCAATGTCAAGAAAGAAACTCGGGCAGTACTGCTTTCGCTCAAGAGAAGAAGCTATAGCATAAATAAATAAGTACGATAACATAATCTATATGTCAATAAAATAAATGAATTGTTTATAACTCCTCAAGAAACTAGAGCTCAGTAACTAGAACTAGTTACAGTTTTTTAATATTCAAATTAAAATGTCAACACCTGCTGCAAATAAAATGTTTTAAAAAACAAATTGCCTGGTGTCGTCCCTTTAATGGGCATAGGATACAAATTAATTGTGCTTCCAAATTAGTGTTTCATATTAATTAATACTTAAATTGTCCTTATCTTTTAATAGTAAAATTATCTCTTGGAATATGTTTATAAAAACTCATTATTATAAAAATTCATAACCACAAAATATTGCTGTTAATTAATTAATTAATTTATTTATTTTCTGTTTTTACTTTCGCTTGATATTTTGCAACTGTGTCATATTTGAAAAATTGGACGTATACGTGCACGTATGTGCGCATGTTTGTACCGGCCTATCATATTTATTTACAAAATTTTTTGGGATAATTATATTTAGGGGATTCTTAGGGAATACAATGTTTAAAAAAAAAAAAACTTGTATTCAAAATTTGCTTTTTCTGATTCAGAGGACCTCAGAAAATATATTATTCCCTGTGACAACTCGATAGCGAGAGTAGTTTAGTAGTTTCTTGCATAGTTCATTTGTTTTGACTCTCTAATTCTGTTAGATCTAATTATTAAATCTCTTGTACTTCCAATGTAGCGTCATCTTACACTGTAGGAGAAATTTAGTATATATCTGGAAGGGAGAAGTAAGATCAAAAAAAAAAAACATAATTATTTTATAAATAATGCCTATTCTGTATAAATGAATTTTTAGTAGACTTTATAGTAGATCATTATATATATCGATCTTTTGACCAGGAAGTTCTATAAGAGAAATTATTATTATATGTAATTATAGGGTAATAAGGTGAATCGATATTTGTAATTGTTGATTTGGTGGTAGAATGACCAGGGGGTGTTGATAAGGTTTGGTAGCCCTATATTTTACCCAATATAACTCTATACTTTATATTATCTTTCTAATATTATCACTTCACTCTATGTAAATCTAGTAATTTCTACAATTTTAACATAAATAGTTGTTTATGCGGACAACAGAGATATTTTATTGAATTATTCAAACTACTGTACCATACTGTACTATCCGCCCAAATTCAACTTAATAACCTATTGCTAGTACTCTAATTTACTACAAAACTTGTAACTAAATATTTGCACTATTTATTATAAAAGTATAAAATTAATCCATCAAAAACCGGATGATGTTTTTTGCGATTTTTTCCGAAAACGGATCCATGGATTTTTCTTTAAACTACTTATACTATCTTTATACGTACATAAATTCCTATCACATTTATTTGAAACATCTTTTTGGAAAAATGGATTTATTGCAGGATTCTGGGAAAGGCGTTTCTCAAAAGTATTATTACAATAAAAATCTATGGTTTTTATCACCTATACAATATTAATATTGCAATAAACAGAAACAATAATAAAGTCTCAAATTGAAGGAAAGCGGGGTTAATCGAAAGTGCGAGTTTACAGAATAAGTTTTTGAGTTTATTGATAGTTCTTGCAATGAACTACTTTTAGGGTGTTTTTTGATGTTTGACCCGAAGAAACGTAAGCCTTCTTTCAATGTGACGTTTTTGAAGATTCATACCCAGTGAGAAGATTTTTCAGAAACTGTGTTTGTTCATTACTCTGAACAAATTCAGACTCGTTCGGCTTTGTTGACACTGGAGGGCTCCTGCGGCACCCAACCGCATCTTCACGAACTTTTTAAAACGGCGAACAATTGTGGAATTGTCGACGTTGAATTATTCGGCCAGCATTTGGGTTGTTAGGCTTTCGTCCCCTTCCACACCTATTAATACCGCTTGGTGGTTAAAATTCGATGGCTACCCTCTTTCTGGCTCCTCATCAAAGCTTATGTCGTCAGACTTTAAACGAGCAAACCATCTCGACAATAACGCGCTATTTTTGTTCCCTCACCAAAAAGTCCGTTGAGATCGTTGACTGTGCTTTATGGTAATGATGGAGCACAATGTGAAGATTATAAACATGAATATAGACATGCATTTATTTATTTATTTTTAATGCGGAAAATTAACGCCTGTTAATTATGCACCAACCTATATAATAGAGAATTAACCTACTGGCTGACTATTAACTACTAATACCACTAGAACTGGAATGGCGCTCGCCTATTATTCCCACTTCCAGATCACATCTTTATTTGTTCAGTAAGAGTTCATATTCTTACCATTCGTTCTTACACTTCTTTCCCTCTTGACCATCGTACTCACAGACGGAAGGGAGTGAATTAGAAGGGATTTGTACGATCCCTTTAAGCCAAATAGTGCACTATTTTACCCATTTCAATCTAACAATGTTTAACCTAATATTTAGAGCATCTTAAACAAACATTAGTTAATACTTAAAAAATCGTTTACCTGAAATTTAAAATGAAGTTTATTTTTGAAAACATAAGATGTTTTTATTATTGTTTTATGACATTAAAAAGAAACTTGTATGAAAGAAAAAATTAAATGAAGTAATAAACATTAATAATAGTTATAATAAACAGAAATAAACGAAGAATGGAACCGAAACTGATATTACGGGATAAGAGGATAGGTAGGATAATAATTGAATTATAGCTACGATAATAACTAAAATGGCAATTGTAATTAGCACTTAATCTAGTTTGTTTATTTAATGGTGGATTAGCATTGTCTGGAGAGTAGTGTGGTGGGGGAATACTGTGGTGTATTTCTCAGGCAACTTCGCCAACAGAAATATGTTTTGTTCTTATTGTCGTGAAGGCAGTTAAGTACTCACATACAGACCACCATCAATAATTCATTAATAATTACAATTGTAAGTATATGTTTTGTTAAAGCGTTCTAGTCTTTATCACTAAAGTAATATAATATACTCAATGAATTTTGACTTATTTCTGCAACATTGGACATGCTGCCAAAATGTGGAATAGGTCTTAAACTTCTACGTTTCCACACAGTTCAAATTTAATATTATCTAATTTAAAATATTCTTTAAATTATTACATCGCATACTATATTTAGCTAAATTGTGCCTTACTAATAAAGGTGTGCATGAAAAGTATGTAAAATCTGCACCAACACACGGCAGGAATAGAAAGAGGCGGCCTCGTCTCATTTAAAGAAGACATCTCGTCTCTTCTTGTATCCAAAGAAAAAAAAAAAACCTTTTTGAACACTTGTTGAAGAAACACTAATATGATGGTAAAATCAAATAAAGAGATAGGACTGTCAGATCGGGTTGAGAAGAGGCAAATATACCTAAGAAATCTACATTCATTACAGCTTTTGGATTAAGGGTTTCTCGTAATTAGTTCAGAGAGTCTATAACACATAGATAGTTTGTCAAATAGAATTCTGATCAAATAGAATTTTGAGGAAGTAACATTTCTCTTATTGAAAAAGAAAAAGAGATCTGGTATTTTATCCGTCATAGCATGCATATTCCTTATAATAATAATAATAATAATTGAATTATAGCGATGATAATAGAATAGTTAGAATAATAAAATTGGTTAGATTTCCTAGGTCTAGCTGTCTCTTCTGAAACAGATCTGGCAGTCCTATCTTTTCATTTGATTCTAGTATCATATTAGTGTTTCTTCAACAAGAGTTCCTGACCGGTTTCGGATTTTCATCCATCGTTAGAGCAAATTCACCAAGTTCGTGTAGAGAATGTTTGTCATTAAACACACACATATATATAGTAATATAACCTTATAACCTCCCGCACATATGTGCAACCAACAAACCAACAAGTGTGAGTGTTACAGAAATGTTGCGTTGAAGTGAACTCTCTGCACGAATTTGGTGAATTTGTTCTGACGATGGGTGAAAATCCGAAACCGGTCAGGAACCAAAGGAATATGCATGCTACGGACGGATAAAATACCAGATGTTATACAGCATTACCGGCCCATCCACATGTTCAACAGAAAAAGAGATCTCGGCAAGCGATCACACTTAGCGATGTAAATAAATCAATTCATTTACTATTAGAGAGAGAAGAGCCAACTATTAATTCTTCATTTACATTCTTCGTTACTCCTAGTAAGGAGGATGTACGCTCTACACTCGTGTCAATTATTTTAAAATTGAGTTTCATACAAATCGATGTTCTGTGATCCCCGTGAATAGGAAAAACGTTTTTAGAGAATGGTGTGAACAAAAACTAAAATCTGCAATAATCTCATAATTTATATTCCACGTAAATACCCCCACCACCCTGCGTGGCAATCAGGTTTTGGTCAAAATCTGTTAACCGGGATGTTACTGATTGTTCTTTTTCATTATTATTATTTATGATTTTCTCGAAAACGGCTCAAATGATTTTCTTCGTACACACTTAAAATATCTATCGCTTTTGTTTGAATCATTTTTCTAGGAAAATAGGTTTTTGTGGGAGAGAGGGGTCCGGGTTCTGAGTAACGTTCTTAACAATGTTAAGCTTTCCTTTAAAGTACCACTTCAGTGTAATGTAGAGTTTGACTACCTAAATAATTTGAAGATACAATAATGTATGTCTAAAATTCCAAATTCTGGTTAACCGGAAATTCGACTTTACACAATATTGATTTGGGGATCTTTCCGATCCCAAGAATCCCCGCCAGAGTTTTATTGCCTTCTGATAAATTTATATTGATTTGAGAGCCTCCTTGGAACATAGTCTGACACATAGAACATTACTGAATATGAAGTGGTTGGGTCCGCAATGCTGGATAACATCTGGTATTTTATACGTCGTAGTATGCATATTTATTTTGTTTCTGACCGGTTTCGGATTTTCATCCATCGTCAAAGCAAATTCACCAAGTTCGTATAGAGAGTTCACTTCAACGCAATGTTTCTGTTACACTCACACTTGTTTGTTTGTTGGTTGTATATATGTGGGGAAGTTATAAGGTTATATTACTATGTGTGTGTTTTTAATGATAAAATGGAATTATTATAAATTATGATTGGACATTAGAAAATAGTGTGTAATAAACAGCATGTTTTGAAGTATACTTTATAACTAAATTTTAATAGTGTTGTTAAGTATGCTCAGTGATTTATCAAGTCATTTTTATTGGTGGGGGGGATAAGATATTTCAGGTATCAAAAGTTTGAACAAGTAATAAATAAATGTGAAATACAATCAGAGTTAACACACACAAAATTTGTATTTAAATTGATATGAAAGAAGAAGGTTGGCAACAAACGGTAAATTGGAGATAATATTAAAATAAATAATAGAGGAAATCAAATGTATTCGTTTTTATTGATGCTTATTTTTTAAATGATATCAATTGCCACAGCATTTGTTAAGGTATTTTCTAAAAGGGCAAGGTAGGAAACTTTAAAAATATATCATGCAAATACTGAGCATACTTAATAACACTATTAAAATTTACTTATAATGTATTCTTCAAAACATGGTATTTATTATTCACTATTTTCTAATGTCCAATCATAATTTATAATAATTCCATTTTATCATTAAAAACACACACATAGTAATATAACCTTATAACTTCCCCACATAATGTGCAACCAACAAACAAACAAGTGTGAGTGTAACAGAAACAATGCGTTGAAGTGAACTCTCTATACGAACTTGGTGAATTTGCTTTGACGATGGATGAAAATCCGAAACCGGTTCGGGAACAACATGAATATGCATGCTACGACGGATAATATATCAGACATACAAGATTACTTTATAACAAACAAAAATCTGTTATATTTACAACAAAGTGACTTTGCAAAAAAAAAAAATACATAATTTGTGAATAATTCCTTAGTTGGCAATACTTTTAATCGTGGCAGTGATCCTACTTAGCTCATCTTTCGCTCGACAAAGAAGATTCATAATGCGAAAGCGTAAAGACTCCTTCAAAAAATTCTTAGATGTCTATGGCCTCCTGTAAAAGTTGAGTTTTTATGAGCCATTTTTTTAATGCCCTTATCGTCAATGTAAAAAAGTTAAGGTCAGAAGGTGGCCGCAAGTCTTCTTCTTTTGCTATCTTAAATTCGGCTTCTTCATTTTCTTAAATGCCTCTCCATCCAATTTTACTTCGCAATGGACAACACTAGTAACTTCCGTCATCACCTTGCCGCCTCCAGTACCTTTATTGTTGCTTTGTCTTATGACCTAATTTTTTTCTGCCTATTAGGTATAATGCAACGTAAGATGCTGAAAATTTCCGTCGGTAAGATTGATTAGCTTGTAACAAGAGATATTTCTGCTGCCAGAACTTATGTTCTTTGTTAAACCCAACACCATTATTAGCGCTAGATCTATCTTCATAAATCTTGATTTCCATAACCTGTAAATAAACTATCATGTAACAAATAAATGCATTAAATATGTAAAGAACCCAACATTAGTGTTAACTAACCCGTTAGTTATAAAGGACAAGACGGTTGATGGATATAGTGTCATTGCAATTAACTCTGAGACCTTTTTAGAGGAGGTCAACTTTTTCATTTCAATTTTAAATAATAATTTAATACGCTTGGAATAGTGTAGAGTGCACAAATTATCAGGTGTATACATATATTTATTCTTTAATTTACCCTCAAGATATAATTACTAAGTGGCATTATGTAATATGTAATTGCAAATCACATAAAATTGCATACAAAAAAATAGATATTATGCACTTTAATTTTTATTTTAATTATAGGTAAGTGTTAAGGTAAGTATAATGGATATTTAATATAAAAATTGAGGGAAAAATAAAAATAAAAAAGGTGCCATGTTCTCACAGTATAAAAAGAACAGGTGGGAGCCAGCTAATAGACGGTCATTGCTGCGAGCTACTGTCTGTCTGTGTCGCGCTCTGCTGGTATTGCGGCAGTAGAAAAAGAGCCACCGGGTGGGAACATGGTCCATTGATTTCCATCGCCCCAGTTGATTGTCTCACTCAGACAGCCAACGCTTTCTATCCTAGAGGTTATTTATATGTAATATCTCCGAATGATTTATTAATTAGAATAGTTTTGTTCAAATCGTCTGTCATTGAAATGATTTCAGACTTATCAGATCTAGTATATATTGGGATTTACAGGCGCTGACTTCGCACATTCTAATACTACCTTCTTTGTGCTGAAAACCGACTTTCATCGTATTATTATGATTATTATTATTGTTAATGTTAAGAGAACTATAAGATGGTCGGTAAGTGTTTCACACATATTTTTACTTTCTCTTACAGCTCGCAAGAGGAAGTATTGCAGTCGTGTCAAATTTTTTATATCGAGTTTTCGCTGGAAATAGGTTTTGAGTTTCACTAACTTTCTTTTTTTTGAGGGTTCTGTACTGCGACCATTTTATGATCTATTGGACGCCCTCCGGTGCCGTAGATGAGCTAGCTCTTCAGCACCCTCTCCAGGTTGAGCTCCCTTAGGAATCCCAAGATCCTGGAGGGTTCTAGGGTAGATATTTCGTCCTCCCCTATTTGGTAACGACCAAGACTATTAAATCTTCTCTGAATGACAGCATTACAGTCTGTGAGGAGATGTATCGGAGTTTCCATCATCTCCCCACAAAATCTACAAGTATCATCATCTTCGAGGCATCTTCCTCAGATGTTCCTTGAGTCAACGTTGCCCCGTAAGAAATCCCGTAAGGATACAGATCTTGTTCTTACTCAGACTGATGCAGGCTTTCGACCTTTCCTGGTTATAAACTCCCAGGCAGAAGTTGGCCTGCCTCAGTCCCAGGAGGGTGCTCCAGAGACGATCCTCTTTTCGCCACTTCCTCCTTCATGATTTCTTCTAAGAATACTGTCGCTAACTCTGCAAAAGGGCTCTGGCTCCAGAGAGGACATCCCCTCACAGCGCCTTCTTTTGCCAGGGTGTCGGCCATCTCATTACCTTCCACGCCGAATGTCCCGGCACCTTCCCTTACATCGAAAAAATGGTTTTTATAACCGGCTGTGAGTGTTTTGTGTGTGTGTGTGTTTGTGTTTTTTTTCGGAGAAATCTGATTTTAGAGATTTTCTGGAGGAGCTGGAAGTTCATTTCAAGATCAAAACTACTATATATTTAGTAAAAATTATAAGTTTGAAAAGAATTAGTCAATTATAACTATTTATGTAAATTTCAGTATGAGAAAGTCATATGAGTGTGTTACATACTAGATTTTTTTTATTATTCTGTAAGTTACAACTTTGACAAACTTTAACAAATCAAAAACTATCGTAATCAGAAAATCAAATTGTTGCAAATAATTCGAGTTTGCTGCAAACTTAGAGAGATCGACACAAAGTGATTAACATCTTCATTGTTATAGCATCAAGGACAAAAAAGTAATCTAACAATTTTGCCATTTAAATTTGAAAAAATTCTCCTGTTTGTTTTTAGACCGATTATTAATTTCTGACCGATCTAAGAGGCTTATATTATATTTTTAACTTAGATACGCATTGTTGGGGGCACATTGAAATTTGAGAATAAGCTAAGCTCTCCTCATTAGCACCTTTGTTACTAAAATTTTATTATTGATAACTATTTATCGTATAATTGATGATAGATTAAAAAAAAAAAAAAAAAAAAATTAATTACAATCCAAAATTTTCCAAATTGAGTGTGTACCTTTTTTTCTGTTGGTAACAAAAGTGTTTCTTTTTTAAACTCCAAATTTCCATTGAAAATATCCATCAACTATGGGTTCTGCGGCTAGATAATTCTTACAATTAGGGCAAAATGTAATATTATATTCATTGCAATGCCATAAATATAATATTTAATATTTATCAAAGAACCTTAGACAATTATTAGACGTGTATAACAGTAATGATAACAATAAACAGTCAACTAAA
This sequence comes from Triatoma infestans, assembly GCA_011037195.1. Taxonomy (NCBI): domain Eukaryota; kingdom Metazoa; phylum Arthropoda; class Insecta; order Hemiptera; family Reduviidae; genus Triatoma; species Triatoma infestans. The sequence goes on from JAAEAF010002017.1 coordinate 62,452, forward strand.
ATGTAATAAAGTAATTATAGTTATTAAAAGAAATATTATCATTTTTTATTTCAAAATATGTTTTCTGACATTAAAACAAATATTTTTTTTTTTGCTAAAAAAAAAATAGGCAGGTGTGAACAGTTGGAAATCCAAAATTAATTATATTTATTATGATATATAATAATTATATATATATATATATAATATATATATATATAATTTTAAAAGGACCCCGCAAAAGTCGCCGACTGCTAGGCCTCATGGACTGATTCCTTCGAATTATACATGTAAGTTCAACACTGGAAGGTCTGGGGCTGCCGTCTATTTTGAGACGGGAGATCATTTGGTAGCGCCTCTTGGTGAGTGGGCCACCGTTTTCCAGGCTGAGGTTTATGCAATTCTTTGCTGTATTTTGGATGAGAGGGTGCGTAACACTAATTTAAAAGGTGTTTGTATCTGCTCGGACAGCCAGGCTGCGTTGAAGGCGCTTAATTCATGTGTCTTCACTTCCAGATTGGTGTTGGAATGTTCTAAAAGACTGGAAGATCTTTCTTCATTAAAGGATGTGCTTCTGGTCTGGGTTCCAGGTCATATGGGAATTTTTGGGAATGAGGAGGTGGATAGGTTTGCCAAATTAGGTGCCTCTCTCCCTTTCATTGGTCCAGAGCCTGCTGTTGGTGTGTCTTCTGGCACATGTTTGTCGGGCTTTCAGACGTGGATGACCTCACAGCACTCATCCTTATGGATGAGTGCAGTGGGTTGTCGGCAGTCTAAAATGCTCATTGGGGGCCCGGACGGAGCTTTGAGTAGTGGGGTCCGATGTCTTTCACGGACCTCCCTCAGAATCTGGTTGGATTCCTCACTGGGCATTGTGGTTTAAGGAGACATCTCTATATAATGGGACTCGTGCCTGACCCCTTTTGTAGAGTTTGTGAGACTGAGGAGGAAACACCCATGCATCTGATGACGAATTGTTTGGGTTGTGAGGAGATTAGGTTTAGGACCTTCGGCCGGAATAGGATATCGGTAGAGGATCTTAAGCTGTGTCCTTTTAAGGTTTTGGTCCGATTTGTTCGGTCTGTGGTGAAACTTAGATGGTTAAAACCTGGGCCTGGATTTTCGTTCTAGTCCCAGTGGTTGTTATTCTTTAGGGGTAGCTATATGGGCCCTGGGAGGCTTTGGATAGCGTAGGGTTTGCCCTCCCCTTTTGTGAATAATAATAATAAGTTCAACACTACGTTATAATTAATTTTAAACAAAAAACTTGTATCAGTCTATTGAATACATTCTGCCAGGAATGTTTTTTTATGTTTCCATCATATAGTCTTGTGGAAACTTTCGGAAATGGTGGGGAGGGTGGTCCACAAGTAAATTAGGTTTAGAACTGCTAAAGTTCTTCACATAGTTGATTAGGCCCGCTCTTAAACGACACTAAAAAGTTTATTTTTATTCCCCATCAAATTTACAATTTCTTCCATCTAGAACTTTATGTCCACAACATTCCATTTACTATAGTTCACTTTGTTTCAGCTAGATTTTATGTACCAGGTAGTATTCTTTATTCTTTAACCTCATTAAAGAGAACTTTAACCTCATTAACGTCCAACTACTAAATTAGGTGTCCCGGATGGGGGCTGAAGTACATAATTTTCTGTTATGCTTTTTTTTTTAAGAAAAATTTAAGGCACGTCAACATCTGTGGTCATTGGTGCCCAGGGCCATCTCAGTGCACTGCCGGCCTCCGGACAGTGTTTCTTGTTACAGACAACACTGTCCATCACCAAACAGAGAGCTGTAGAGCCAGGAGGCTCTAGGAAGAAAAAAAAAAATATGTATGGGGTAGCGCTGGACTAGAACCCGGGACCTCTGCGTGGGAGTCCAACGCGCTAACCACTGATGTAATCCCTTCCCATAACATGTTTTGAAATAAATATAAATTTCAATATTACATATTATTATCAACTAATGTAACAATTGCTATAAGCAAATTAATTCATAATTTTCATAATTGGTGACACATAGTAGCAATTATTCTTCTTATTTATATTTCCGCTATAATCAGCAGAAAAGAGCATTTCATATTTTAAAAGGGAACTTAATCTGCGAAGCGAAAATAACCTTGGCACAATTCATTAATAAAAGATAGGGATAATATAATGTGGCAACCGACATCCCATTTAGAAAAAAAAAGACATCTGATTTATTACTTTCATTTTGAAATATTGCAAAATAGTTTTTTATATATATATTACAAATAATAATATAATAAATATAAAATATCAAATATGTATATTTATAAACAGTGGTCGTTGTGAAATATTTTTTTCCGCATTTTTCCTTTAGTGTGAACGAACTTTTATCATTGCCGGCCAAATCATGTGAACAAAAATATAATACCATAGTCGGTGTTCCATATAATTAAAAGAAGTAATTACTACTTGAAATAAAAAGAGAATTTTATTGATGAACAATTATTTTTCCTTTCTATATAAATAATACCTATTTTTCTACAATAACTGAATAATGCAAACATTTTTAATTAATGAACACCTATAATTAATATACTTTTAATCACTAACCGGTTAAAAAGTTTTTTAATCTCTATAGATTCAAAGGTAAATATAAGAATTAATACATCAGTTAAAAAAATAAATGGCTGGTTAAAGGACCAAAGCTTGCCATAGGGCTATTTTTATTGGGAGCACGCCCTTTAGTGGGGAAAGCATGCCGGCGGTTCTCAGCGCCGTTTAATTCTGTCCTTTGCTAACTAAGTTCGCTTAACTTGCAGCTCCCCACTTCTCCTCAAGATGCTGGGCCAATACCGTCTTTGCCCAATACCAAAGGCGAGCGCGTCTAGAACAACATGCGAGTATTACGTATATCAGTTAAACTATCAAAATAGTAATAAACAAATCTGGTGTGTAACCACTCACACTACTTTTTCTTTCTACAGTTAATACAAAAAAAATATTAATTGCAAATTTGTATTGTTTTTTTATTGTTTGTGGGGAGCCATAAGCTATCCAAAGCCTCTCTGGGCCCATACAGCTATCCCAAAGATCGGAGCTTTTCCAGTGCACTACCAGCCTCCGAGCAATGTTTTCTCGTTACAGACAACACCGCCCATCATCGGACAGAGGCTCCTACGAAGAAAAAATCTGAGGATAGCAGCTGGACTCGAACCCGAGAGACCTCCGCGTTGCTAGTCCATCGCGCTACCACTGAGCTAATACATTCCCTCATTACAGTTAGTTATTACTTGCTTAGTCAGTTTAGTTGTCCATATAGTAGTGCCTGTTACAGGCTTGTTAGCACGTAAGACTATTGTACTTGAATGTTATTACATTATAGTTCAGAAGACAGCACCTAGTTCATTCCCCAATATTTTTTAAATCTAAAATTTAAAACAAAATCAATGTTTTCGAAATAATTCCGAAAAACTGAGAATATTACTCTTAAACCGATTTTTCAGATTAACCGTTTTCTTCAAAATTGCAATTCCCAGCAATGCTTTTGCTAAAAATAATTAAAAAGAGGAAATATAAGGAAGGCGTCTACATCAAATTTTAAACATGTTCCGAGAGATAAAAGTCTATTCCGCTCTTAATGTTATCTGGAAAGTGAGTTGGTAAATATAGTTTATGCTTTATTGGATTTTTTTGTACTGAATAAATAAATCTGATAGAGTTTTCGTTTTGTTTTTATAAACTACTTTATTTTGTTTTCTGACTAGCGGAGACTCAACTATTAGAAAATGAATCTGGAGCTTTTACTTTTAGAGAACTTTATCTCCTCTTCAAAAAAAAAAATCATAGAGTTTGAATTTCCTATATCAGAACTGGTAAGAGAGATTAGGGTTTAACCATTCTTTTTAACATCTTTTGAAAGATAAAAATGGAGCACGTTTCTGTCATTTGGATAACTAGACTGGAGAAGAATCAGCTTTTTGAAGTAAGATATACTTTAGCTCGATAATTTTTAACAATAAATCGATAAAAAGGAATATATTGTTTAAAAAAAAAACAGCTGACAGTCGACGGGTTTATTGAAATGAAATTAATGTGGCTTTAATGCTCATTCGTTTCCTCCAAAAAAATATCAAAAATGTGACGGAAACTCTAATAAACGCTAATTAAACCAGGTGATAGCTATACAAAAAAAAATCCCTTTATTCAAGATAATAAATTATAAATTCAAATTTAAAAGGTCAAAAAAAAAATAAAAAAGAGAAAACACGTTTAATAATAAAGCAATTGCTTGTTGGAAGGTTCTTTATATTAATTTAAAATTATCATATTTAATTAGATGGCGTTTTTAAGTAGTTAATAAGTGCAAAGTTTTCGATCATTTTTGCTAATCATACAAGGTTGTTTAAATAATAATATTATTGGTAAAAATAAATAATACGATATAATTAATTGTAATACTTAAAAATATTTACATTCACCAAAATTATATGTTATATTTATGTGTGCGAAAATTCTGAATGATAAATTATGATAATAAAAGATATTTTTTTTTTTTTTTTTAATTTAATGCGCGACAACATCTATCGTCATTGGCGCTCGGAAACTTCTCAGTGCACTGCCGGCCTCCGGACAGTGTTCTCTTGTTACAGACAACACTGTCCATCATCGGACAGTGAGCTGCAGAAGCTCCTAGGAAGAAAACATATTATTAATAAAATTAATATACTGAATAAATTTACTATGATTAATGAATATTTTACTATATTTATTCATTTGAATTTTTATTCCATTTTTAGAGTAAGCCTATATAATGGATGTGTTAGGCGGAGAGAATTTGTGTGGTTGATGAAATGAGATTGACTTTGTTTAACACTGGTTAACTAATATATTAATAAAGAGACACATATTGCCTGGACTTTACAATAGAGAAATGTTTAAGGTAGAGTGGTAAATGGGTAATGACACGTAGTGACTGGTTGTATTGAACTGTTCTCAACTGTATCAAACTGTCTTCAACTGTATATCTCTGGACTGTCCGTCGCTGTATTTATACAGTTTCTCCCACTCCAGTCCGGGAGAGTGATTTGAGTTTGTTTCTCTTCTCTTTACTCTCTTTCGTTGCTGATCTCTCTTTGGTTGCTGTTACAGCCTACATTTTTGCAATCTAATCTAACTGTGAGTTTAAAAATACTTTTTTTAAAAATCTGTAATTTACCTTGTCAGATAATGGTCATTAGAAGTTACGATATATTTATAGGCAAATAAATTTACTTTCTCTTGCTAGTGTACAAGAAAGCATTGCAATGGTGACACATCAACGGAAATAATGTTTCTCAGTAAGCGTTAGGATAATCCAAAAACGGAAAATCACAGATACCTGAAACTTGGTATTTTGTTTAGCCGATACCAGGATAAGGTTTTGGTCAAAGTCGGTCAACCTGATATTCCACTTTACTAAATATATTTTTCAGTTTAATGCAATATTTTTTCGAAAACAGTTCAAACGATTTTCTTTAAACTTGGTAGGTCAAATAATCATATAAAAAAGCTATAACTTTTATAGCTCCATTGTTCCAGGAAAATTCAATTAAGGGGGCTGTTGTGGAGAAAGAGTGACATTAGGGTTTCTGCGGCTATTAAATTTTCAATGTCACTATATTTTTATAATAATCAAAGTGTTTCATAATTTTGGTTTTTTCCTTATACGAATATGTTTTATAGTATCCAAAAGCATATGTTTGAGCTTACTTACTTTTAATAATAAAATTTTTTTATTTTCTTATTGGATTCGTTGAATATTGGAACGCTTTGCAGAGCCCCAAAGTTCTCTTCCGTATGTCCGGATTGGTTTTAAGATTGAGTTGTATATTAGTCGTTTGTTTGGTAAAGTCAGTTTAGATCTGTTGTCAAGTAGTCTTTTAAGCAGTCTAAAGCGGTTGTTCAGCTCTTGTCGTTTCAGTCTAGTGTGAGGATTCCATGTCAGGCGTTTGTGTATATACAGCCCAAGGTAGCGGACAACATTAACGTGAGGAAGAGGAATTCCATTGTAGTATATTGGGGCACAGGTAATTTTTCTTAGAGTAAAAGTGATATTTTCATATGTTTGTTCGTTTAACTTTATTCTCCAGTTCTTAAACCATGTTTCCGGGGAAGAAAGGTATGATTGAAGGTTTCCTGTTGACCTTACAGGATCTTTGTGAACGAAAGAATTGCAGTATCATCTGCACAGATAGATAGGGTGGCTTGAGGATGGGTAGGAAAGTCGGCAGTGTATTTTGTGTAGAGAACAGGACCCAGGATGCTTCCCTGAGGTACTCCTGCCTCTATTGGATGGAAGAAGGAAGTGGTAGAAACTACTATTACTCGGAAATACCTATCAGAAAGGTAGGATATAAGGATAAGATAGTAAGTGAATGGAAGTATTTCCTTGAGCTTCCAGAGCAAGCCTTGATGCCAAACCCGATCAAAAGCTTGTTTGACATCTAGAAAGACACCAGAACAGCACTCTTTAATAATAATAGTAATAATAATAGAAGTCTTTATTTCCAATAGTAAAAAGAAAAACAAAAGAAGAAATTACAATTCATTACAACCGACTATACTCATGGTTTTTACAAACCGTCTGAGGAGTAGCCTTACTTAAATAAAATAACAAAAAATAGATAAATAATAGAAATAAATAATAATAATTATAAAAACAAAAAAAAGTGTGTACATATATATAGAGTATCAAAACAAAAATATAAATTAAATCTTCACCAGAAACTATCAATGAAATCAGTAAATAAACAAAATAGATAAACAAAAATTAATTCTTTACCAAAAGTTATGAATAACACTGTACTATACTGTGTTAATAATAAATAAGAAAAATGAAATAACAATCAGTAATTAAATTCTTGTACCAGAAATTTCCGATACTGCCATGCGTGCTTGCAATAACTTATTAAATCGTTCCATTTATTGGAGTTTAAACGCTCTTTAAATTCTATCATTGTTAATGATGTTTTATGCAAATACCTTATCCTAAACTCAGTCAAAATGGGACATTTACATATAAAATGATAAACATCCTCTTCCTCTTTATAATTACAAAGTGAACACAACTTAATTTCTTGTTTAAAGTTATATTTATTTAAGTTCAACAGCTCACATCTTATCTTAAATATCCAACTTACAATGGATGTGCCCACTTCATTGTAAACGTAGTCATTACTATTGGATTCTAATTGTTTGTACCATAAATGATGTTCACTATTGAACTTCATTAAATGATACTTAGCATTTAATTTCTCCATAATTTTCTTTATTACAGTATCCACTTTTATCTGGTTGTTCACTAAACCTATTAAATTTACATCGTACGTGGAAGATAATTTTTCCCATTCCTTATACCAAAACAAATTCTGTTTAATGATTTCTTTCGCAACAATATATGGGTACCTATGTGACGGAAGATTCAAGCACCTAAGAATATATTTCAGATGTAGTTTGAGGGTGTGAACAAATATCAGAACAGCACTCTTTCCGCCTCAAGAGAGGAAGCGATGGTGTCTATAACGCGATGGCACTGTTGAATAGTAGAGCGGTGGCGTCTACAGCCAAACTGGTGATCTGGGATAAGATTAGAGGAATCAAGGATAGGTAGGATGTGTTTGAGTAGGAGTTTTTCTATATTTTGTGCATTATAGATAACAGACTTATCGGACGGTAGGAAGCTGGGAGATGTTAGGTTTCTTTGGTTTAGGGATCATACGAATATTGGAAAGTTTCCACTGTAGCTTCACCTCTCGTTTAGTGATTTTTTGTCATCATTATGATTATTATCATTATTCAATGTCATCAGATTTGCTTGTGCGCACTAGCGCGTTGTAAATGAATAAAAATAGAGAGAGAAAAGAAGATTTTCTTATGATATTCAATTGACTGTACTACAAAATCCAAGTTTGAAAAAAAAAATATCATATAAAACTGTTAATTGCGTTGCGAGTGTTAAGATTTCCAGCACAATGTTTTTCAGAAACTGAAAAACGAAATTTTGTGTGAATTAAAGTTTTTATTTCACCTTCTTACTGTATATTTTTTTATTTTTTTATATATAGAATTCAGTAAAATGTTATACATATTATATTATGACCAATATCTTTTTACCAAAATTGTTGTTTGATACAATAACTAATAATATAGTTTGGTCATAACATAAAAACATCCTACAATGACTATTATTAAACACCGTTCAATAGTTATTATATAAATATTGTAAGAAGATTATAAGGATTATTTATTATTATTATTATTATTTTATTTTTAACATTCTATTAGAAGAATAAAAATAGCACCTGAGGACATAGTCAACCAAGACTAGATATTTAAAACCCTACGAAGGGTGTCGAGAAGGGTGTTTTTTTTATTATTATTATTATTATTATTATATTTTCAATTTAATGCGCGACAACATCTATAGCCTTCTCAGTGCAGTGCCGGCCTCCGGACAGTGTTCTCACGTTACAGACTATTATTATTATTATTTCGCTGAACATCATCGTGTTAAGTTTCTTTTTTTTTTTTATTTCAGACAAATCGAAGACCTTTCAAAATTAATAATAATTTTGCTTCACTCTCTGTATTCTTTATCTTTTGATTAATTATTATAATTTTTTCACGAATTTTATTAAAATTGACTGACAATTAATTACGTACACTAATTGAAACTTATGTTAGGACATACTAGGATAATGTTTTGAAGGATTATGTTTGGTTTTTTGTTTTTTCTTAACAAATCGCTATATATTTACACATTTTTGTACGAATATGAACACAACCAATTTTAACATGTCGGTATTTTTCTTCTTTTGCTATTCCCAAAGTAAATGTAAAATTACACTTATTTAATTGCCCACTCTTATTCTATTGCTCAGAAATTTGGATATTACAATTAGAAGTTATTAATAATAAAAGTTTTTCAAATTGTTCCCAAATGTGCCCCATAAATATCTCTGATTAGAGTCCTCATTTAAAATGTGCTATCTTTATAAGTGTATTAAAGTGGGGATTACAATTTAATAAACTTACCATTGGATTCTAGCACAAGAATATATTTTTTTTATTTTGTATTTTGAAAGGTGCGCAACATCAATGGTCCTTTGCACCTTAACTATATTTAATAGACACTTTACCGTAAACCCTCTTGTTGTTGGAACGAATGAACGCTAATTAAAAAAAAACTAACAAAATAGTATCTTAACCTTTTTACTTCAATTTAACGCTAGTTTACTCTTTTATTTTTGCTTAATCATTAGCATAGCCATAAATAAATTATTTTCTTAATTCTGATTGTGTATTTACATTTATCCTAAAAAAGTACATTCATCCTTATAAATACATTCATCCTTGTAAATACATTCACCCTTATAAGTACATTTATCCTTATGAATACATTCATCCTTATAAATACATTTATCCATAAAACACAATGACGCTATTCATATACGTCTATTTACAAGAGAGTGGAGTACTCTATATTCCTCTCACACCATGAAGATCCTAAACCTATCTACATCCACACAAATATTCACACACATGCCGGGGGTGCCAAAACCGACACATGCCCACCCGTCCTAGAAAAGAATATGCTTTATAAGACTTAAGTGAATTAATAGAAAACCAAAATGCTCCCTTAAATTGGGCTAAACATCTTATGCGATCTGATAGTTCAGATCAGTGGACAAGAAATTTGACAAATAATTGTAACAATCTCCGATGTTATAAAAATATTGACATAAACCAAGCTTTAACTTCCTCCTATCATGTGCATTTCAGAAATATTTTATTTCGTCTTTATTTATAGTCTTGATATCTAAATTTGAAAATAAACTCACTAAATTCAAGCTTTCGATTTTCTAATATAGATTCGATTAGCATTGAAAAAATTCGTTGCATCATACATGGCAAGGTAAAAAATATTACATAAATAATACACATTGTAATAGTATAAAGAATGTAAAAAGTAAATTTGTTTACTCAACGACCCAGATAGCCTGGAACACTTTTTCGTTATCTGCACATTGTTTAATAGTATGCATAAAAAAATAGTTAAATAAGTATATTAATTGTCTATTTTTACAATTAACAGATACTAGAAGGGAAAATCTAAGGGCACCACTGCTGAACTCTAACCAGGGACCTCCGCATGGGAGCCCACTGCCACTGAACTAATCGCTTTCTTTTTATATTTTTTAAACACAAAAAAGAAGTATATTAACATATAGGCAATTAACATAAATTTTAATGTTTATATTTTTAAAAGCTCCACACTGGTTAGGCCCCGAGATGAGCGATTTTATAGGACCTTCAATTTTCTTATCGATAATAATTTTAAATTTAAAACAAAATAAAGTGTTTTATATTTTTCTAATATAATTTTTTTGGAATGATGTTTTTTCCTTAATTGCCTTTTTTGTTTCACATTTTTTGCATATCATTTAATATTTACTTAACTTGGTCATAAAGCTTCACTTAAAAGTCAATATTTAAAAAGGTAGATATTAGTTCTAAAGGAATTAAGATTATTTTTTTTTAGTATATTTTAAAAAAAATAATAATGATATTAATGAGGAAACTATTTACTATATTGCAATAATGAAAGCAATAATTCTAGAAAAAGATCAGGCATAAATAATTGCCACTTTTAAATAATACGTTTTATTAATCTATACTTTTCACCAGGGACTATCGTGTGTGTCTTATTGATATTTTATTAATTCCTGGCAATTATTTAATTTGTCCCTTTAATAGTTTATATTTTTTTTTCTATTTTTATATGCCTCAATGTAATAAACTAACCTAATTTATATCTGTGAATTTTTTAAACTTTTTTTTTTTTTTAGATATTTCTGTTTAAATGAATATTTTTTTATCCAGTTACAGCCATGAGAGTAAGAGAAAGCATCCCGATTTGTTGCATATCAATTTTTGAAAATTACTGCTTCCGCCAATTTTTAAGAATTTAAAAAAAAAAATAGCCATTTTTTATAAACAAAAAAATCTGCTGTGAAACACTCACACAACTTTCTCTTACTCCAGTTCTCAAAATTATAATTGACAAATTTTATAGTTAGTGTACCAAATTTAATGAAATTCGCGGAAACTGAAAAAACTGTTCAGTAAAAGCGCGATTTCGGTTTTTACTAATTTTCTTGAAATTCAGAATTTTGGCCATCTATTCTGATGTAACTGCAAGAGAAGCTCAACCACTCTCTCGGACTTGAGTGGGAGAGTGGGAGAAACTGTACATATATAGCGACGGACAGTCCATGAAACACAGTTGAAGACAGTTGAAATCAGTTCAGTACATCCAATCGCTACGTGTCATTCTCATACCATTCTACCTTAAACATTCATCCATTGTAAAGTCCAGGCAGCCTGCGTCTATTTATTATTATATCAGTTAACCAGTGTTAACCAAGTCTTTTTCTCAATTCATCTACCATAACTAAATTCTCTGCACCTAAACATCCATTATACCTAATTAATTTTGTTTGGATGATAGAACTGTATAATCCAACTATGATAGCACTTCAGAGAAAAAAAATAACCCCACTCCTCCACCAAAACTGCCCTTGAATGAATTTTCCCAGAAAAATGTGTTAAATAAAAGTTGTAAATCTTTGTATGTTTAGTTTATATAGAAAATGTCGGAGACATTTTTGAGAAAATCGCGAAAAATGCAAAAAAAATCATTTACTAAAGTGCTAATGTAAAAACACTTCCGGTTATCCGATTTTTTTTTTGAAACTTGGAATTTCAACAACATATTCAATTCTAATTAACATTATTTAGGTGATAGAATTGTTTGATAAACTGAAATAGCACTTTATATGAAAACCTAACCCCACCCCTCCCGCATAACTGCCCTTAAATGAATTTTCCCAGAGAAAATGTCAAATAAAAGTTGTAGCTTTTTGTATGTCTAGTTTAAATTACAAGTTTAAAGAAAATCGTCGGAGCCATTTTTGAGACAAACGCAAAAAAGTAAAAAAAAACAAAAAAAAAAAAAGAAGTAAAGTGGTACTTCCGGTTGAGGAATTTTGACAGATGACCCACTGTCAGATCCCATGGTGAAACCTAAACGGTATATCAAGTTTCAACTTTCTACGGTTTTTTCTTATTTGAGCTATGCTGTTCACATACCACTCATCCATTTTCTAAAACCCGCTTTTTTGGACTCAGGAAACCTCAAAACAGATATTTCCGATGAAAACTCGATATCGAAAATTTGACACGATTACAATACTTCCTCTTACTAGGAAAAATTATTTTGCATAGTTGTGGGGAATTTGTATCGTTAAATTTCAAATATTATTATTCAGTTTGTTCAGTTGTTCAGTGTTTTTGGTACGCTCTACTGGGCCATAATATAATCACTTCTCTACCTGCCAAGGTTAATAGGCAGGTACTTATCCCCTCCACCATCACCTTTATGTTAGGACAAATATGTTGAAATTTAAGTTTAAGGAAATTTTTTTCATTTTATAACTAATTAGGAGTTTTTACTCATAATTATTCGTGTGTGTGTGTTGGGGGGGCAGGGCCAATACCAGTTTTTTTTCTCCTTTTTATTGTTTGGTTTCATTTTCCAAGTTCAGCTGTATTTGAATTGTATACGTAGAAGTTTCAAGATCATATAATGAATCTTTTCAGAATTATATTTCTTTTAATATTATAATATGCCAAACTATAAATTTGAAACAAAAAAATATTCCCTTAAATGGTCTAAATTAAGGATTTTTTGAGAAGTTACAATTAACATTAATTATATTCTGATTTTATTTACTGGCAGGTATATAATAATAGTTTGGCGTTAGGTTTCTTCTCTAGGTATATCCATTCCCAAATATAAACCACATTAATGACATTCTAATTGTCGATAGTCCTTCTTTTATTTCTTTTTTGGCCCTTAGTTTTTTATTTTAATTCTGAACCTGCCTTAATATATTTATAATTGTGCCCACACAAGGACAGAATTCCTTTCCCTTTCACAAACATCTGAGATTAATCCGATTCACGTCTTTGTATGTAAGGTGTTTTTTTTTTTTGATGTTTCAATTATATTTCTTTTTTAATTATGTAAAATACTAGTTAAAACGACGACGCTTCGCTGTGGCTCAGTCTGATTTTTACGCTTAACCATGCGTGATTCTGATAATTTGTTTCGATGCTTTGGAATACCCTGTTTACTAATTCTTCTTTTGAATGTAGAATGTTGCAGAAATTAGATGGGAAGGTGATTTTTCCCGTTTCCGGATTTGTAGGAGCAGTGCCGCCGTTACCGAGTTCGAGGAATTGTCTTGAAAATATGGCAGCTCGTTTTGAAGTTGAATTCTCTTATTCTTTGTTAAATGAATTTTTTTTTTTTACTGTGCTCCAAAGAGTTGAATATTTCAAGCAGGCATGCAATTCATCAGCTGGTGTTGAGCGAGGTATGTCTGGAAGCGTTTGCCTGAAGTCATCGGTAAGTAATACCAATGCTCCATCAAATGGAACCTGATTATTTTGCAAGTCTTTCAAATGTATCGTCTAATGCTTCCAATGACTTCTTTATAAGCCATTGTACACACATCCCATACAATGATTTTGCACGTCCGAAGAACCCTTCCCCATTCCTGAGGTTTTAGAAATGTTACATGTTGGGTTTTCTGTGAAGTGCATGTTTAAGTCATGACAGTTTAAGAGCTGAATGCGCTGTTCTAACTCCTTCCATCAACGTAGCAGCAATACCTGAAGAAGCAAGTGCTAACGCAATTATGGCCGTTTAAACGGATTTTAGCTCGAAATTTCCCGTATCCGTGGGAACATCGGAATAGAGGTACTTATAAGTAGTTGAGAAAAGGAGGTTCAGTGAGTGAGCCACCATCGCAACGCGTCTGAATCTGTCTATTTGTGCCAACCTCGAGAAACGCTCGGAGAAGTTCCCGTTTTCCGTGGAAACTTCGGAGTAAAAAGTATATATAAAACAATCTTATATAGAAATGCAAACGTTGTGTAAAAATTTCAAATCAATCTATCGACTATTTTTCGAGTTTTGCGGCCACAAACATGCGGATGCTGAATTTTTATATATGTAGATTTCCTAATTATTTAAATACATCTCAGGATTATTATTAGTAAAACCAGATTTTGGAAATGATTTTATTTTATTTACAAATTATTTAAGAGAACACGAACAATATACCACACTCATCAAAATATTTATTCATATTTTATTTCTTTTACTCCTTTTTTTGCACCTTACTCTATAAAAAAGACTTAATAAGATCGTGTCAAATTTTTTAAATAGATTTCACTAGAAATATGTTTGAAGTCCCCTAAGTTTGAAAAAAAGTGTTTTTAGCGTGAATGATCTGTCTGTGTAAACAAAATAACTCAAATAAGAAAAATTGCAAGAATCTCAGACATGATATTCCATTCAGGTACCCCACCACCACCTGTGACTTTAAGGTTCGGGTCAAAATCCATCACGCGGAAATGTGCTACTTCATTAAATGTGTTTTCTTTTATTTAGTTTTTGAGATTTTTTTCAAAAATAGCTACATCAATTTTCTTTGAACTTTGTAAAACCGTCTACACACCTAAATGCCTATCATTTTTTTTTATGTGGAGCATTTTTCCAGCAAAATTGTTTTTTTTTAGCCAGATTGGAGGGAATTGGGGGGATTGTGGGGGATGCTTCTATCAACTACACATATTAAAATAAATTAAATATATTCTAGGATTCTAGTTTTGAAGAATATTGATTACACGAATTTCTACTTTCTGAATTGGTATTTTTTAGTTGTTTTTTTTTTGTTGGTATTTTCTCTAAAACGGCTACAACGATTTTCTTTAAACACGGAATGGCTATTTCCACAAATTAAAGCTCCTACTTTTATTTAAACTTTTTCCAAAAAAAAAAAAATGATTTCAGCGTTTTCTGAGTGATGTATGAGGTTTTTGTTTTTCATTGATATTTAAAACTGCAAAACTACATGCAACAAGTGAATATGTTAAATGACAATTTCTTAAATAACAGGAGTATGGATTGGAGAAGACATCCAGCGATGGCACTCCACTATCATGAATTATTCTATAAGGTGATCACGGGGCCATCTTCTCTTCAGCCGCCTGCGTGGATTGTCGGGAATAGTCGTATGAAGAATGCTGGTAAATTAAAGGATTAGGCATGAGCAGTTGTGGATGTATGGAATTTAAGGAAACGAGTATTGGCTAGATGGTTAACGAAAGGATTGTTTAGATCAGTATGGATAGTGAGGTTAGCAACATAGTAGGGTGCATTGACAATTTTTCGAAGGATTTTTGATTGCAATGACTGGACATGGCGGGAATCGGAACGCTTGGTTGTTCCCCATAAAGCCATATGACCATATAGGTCTCAGTAGTAGTAGGTGGAGTAGTCTTTTATTTTGTAAGGTAAGTTTGGATATTCTGTCTGGTAGTATTGAGAGTTGTCTGAACCGTCTCTTTAGTTCAAGTCGTTTTGAGTTTAGTGTGGGGATTCCAAGTCAATCTTTTGCCCAGCTGGAAACCCAGGTAACATACCTTGTCTATGAGAGAAATTAGAGTATGTTTAATGTGGATTGGTGGGAGGGTTTTTTTACCCAGTATAAGTACGATGTATTTACTTTTTTGTGGGTTAACTTTTATCTTCCATTTTACGAGCCAAGATTACAGTTGAAGGATATGTTCTTGTAGATAGTGATAGCCATTCAAGTGTTCAAGGTTTGGGGATGTATGATGATGTTAAATTTCAAATGTTGTGAAGGTTTGTTCAATATTATTGGCACTCTCTTCTGGACTACAATGCCATCACTTTAACTATTTCCTTAGAAAGTTCACCAAAAACTTAAAAGATATGATATTCACAAAATTAAAAGTAAAAATTAAATGTAATAATTGCACAAATGAAAGTTACTGAAATGTGATTGGGTGTTGTTGTGTTGTTGTAGTTTGTAGTGGTAGTTTGTAGTGGCTTGAATGGTTTTGTAAAGGGGCTTGTAAGTATATATGTTTAAGAGAAAAGTATTTGTAATAATCAAGAGAGCACCACTGCTTTTGAAATAAATATATTCTCTAAGTGAATTTAAATGGTTTACAATATTCACAACTATATCTTAATAAATCAGATGTTTATCTAGAATAAAGGCAAATCTCTATCACTGGCACTGAGTTTAAGAGAGCGATTCCTGAAGCAAGTGTTCTGGCTTTGAAAGCAGAATGCAGGCTGTTCGAAAGAATGCCTTCTCTTACTAAACAGTTGACCAAGTGGCATTGTATTAATTTAACGGATTCTTGTGCCTTTGTTTCCCTAACAGCAATGGCCTTAAATTACAGTACCTGACTCTTTTCACTGCACTCAGATACATTTAAAATATTAACAAAATTCTATTTTTCAAACTATAAAATATTCTAAACTATTTTTCAAAACTATCATTTTCTTTCATTTCTTTCTTCCACTATATTGCATTGGCTTTATAACAAGACAAATCAATTCTAGAATCACTGAACACCGCAGAAATGTGCACGACTAGAAAAACAATACCTCCATAGCATAACATGCATTTAACACTCTGCACTCATTTGCTTTTGAATCTGTACATTTAATAGAATCTGATGACATCATTAAAAAACTGAGGATCAAAGAAGCTCTCTATATAAATAAATCTACTGTGATAATAGCATCAATTCTAGAGAAAAGGCTGCAGTGTTGTCGCGTTTATATAATGGCATTTTAAAAAAAATCATGACTAACGTAGTCGCTGCTTTGAGCAAAGTTACTATTAGTTTACATAAGCTTTAAGTTTAACATTAAGTTAGATACATGTTTATCTTTGTACAAATAATATTACTTTTGCGTTCCTAGTGAAACTTTAAAATTATAAAAACAGCTGAAGATGGTCTCATTTATCGTGAAACGTTCTGTACAAGTAAAGAATTTTTGTAATACGAAGTCTAGTCACTAATTAACAACCAACACGTCAAAGAGTCAAAGATAACTCTAGTATATATTTTAGTAATTTACACTTTAGTAATTTTATCCAACCTTAAAATTTGCTACATATAAATTTTTTGTTTTGAAGTAGCAGAAAATTGTGATACCATTAATTTCTAGAGACTTAAAAAACTGTTTAACTCACTAGAGATTAAAGTACAACTTTATATTCAATGATTTTATTGAATTAATATTTCCATTATACAACTTCTGTAGAAAAAAAAAATTATTTTGTTTTTATAGTTAGAACATAAAAAAATAAACTGCGATGAACTTAATAGAATGAATTGTTATTATTGTAATAGAAACAGTTATTGTAACAAGAGAAAACAGTTCGACAAAAAATAATTTAAAAAAGTAACGAAAAAAACTGTCGCTATGGAGACCGACACATATACAAACTATAATTCCTCTTCTCACTGTATTCTACTTCCTTCTAATTGGCACATTATCATATTTATAAACATTACTATTCTAGATAGAAATCTGTATACACTATAGAGACAAATAAGTAGACTTTATATTATACACAATCTGACAAAGTCATAATAAAAAGTAATAATTTAGTTTCATATAGTTTCATCTTATAAAAAATTGAACTCATGCGATATTAAAATTAAAACACCAATATCCATTATCATATTAATAGTTATTGCTAAATAAAGTTCACAAAAGTAAGAAAGTTTTTTAAAGAAATCCTTTACAAAAGCATTAATTATATAAATGTGGGGGCGGATGTTAGTGTAGTGTTTATGAGCATATACTTGTAACTGGAAGATCCCCGGTTCGAGTCCCGCGTATAATTGCTAAATTTTATATTCGTTTAAAAAAATGTTAATAGTAAAATAGGTGCTTCCACATCTAATTTGAAATTAAATAAATAGATTTTTTTATATACATGGTTACATAGAATTGGTAAGACATAAGTCCTAAGCACAGATAAACAGAAAATTATTATTATTATTATTATTCAAGGAAAGGGAGGGCGAAACCCTATGCTATCCAAAGCCTCCCTGGGCCCCATATAGCTACCCCTAAAGAATAACAACTACTGGATCTGGAATAAAAGTCCAGGCCCACGTTTTACCCATCTAAGTTTCACCACAGTCCGAACAAATCAGACCAAAACCTTAAAAGGTAACCAGAAAATTATTTTGCCCTGTAAGTATGAAACTTTAGATAAAAGAATAAAAGTATTTCTAGTAATATAACATTACTTACAGCAGTAAGACTAAGTATTGACAAATATCAGCGCCCGCTCTAGAGACGGCAACCCGGACATTTGTCCGGGGCGTCATTTTGGCTTAAGTGTGATAAAAATATTGATGTGCTAATTGCTCAATTAATAGAAAATTTCACATATCGATTTTTTCGTTAGCTAAAAATTGACAGTGCATAGCTTATTTATATTGTCTAAAAGCTAAAAATATTTACACTATTATTGAAAAATTAACGCAGAATTTGTAAAGGATGATGCTTGAACATCTTTGAACATGCTTCTCTGAACAGAATAGAATAGCACGCGAGCAAAACGCTGCTTCAGCTTGTGTTTGAGCATGCAGACTTGCTTAAAAAAATAAATATATATTCTTAAGGGGCGGCAATTAGTCTTTTTTTATCAAATTTTCCAATATATTCGACTCTATCAACTATAAAAATTAATAAGAATTTAATGTGTGGCCAAAATTTCTATTAGAAGAAATCTGTTTGATTCTGACAGAAGTGAAAATTGTGTGAGTGTTTCACATCAGATTTTACATATTAAACAAGCAAGATTTTTTATAAAATCATTTAACATAAATTTAATGCAAAAATTTATTATGTTAACATATGTAGCGCATATAAATGTTTAGACAATTATTATATTGCAACATTAAATTGAGCATTGTTTGGAAAGGAAGAATGTATGTAGTTTATCTTACCATCATCACACCTTTCAGAAAGGTCTATATCGCGTGCCGTTATACAACTTGTACATACATACATTCTGCTCCAAGCCCTGATCCTAATTTCTAAGACAATAACACATACATAAGAAAAACAGAACTAGCCGAGCGGATATATTTTTTCTTACTTCTATTTTCAAGTAATTTTTGCTGTTATCTCTGCTACACTGTCATTTAGATTACTACCTTATATCTATGAATATTCATCATCTTTTTATATTCTTCTTCACTTTATACGTAATGAAAGAGTATAATCATGATGCTATAATATTAATGTTCATAATAAATGCTTAAACAACTACAATTATTAATCTAATTAAAAAAAATTATAGCGGTAAGCATTTTATTGTATTCATTCATTTGGATCTTCGTTCATAAAGAAAATTGTTACTTAAATTTGATAAATCTTTAAGAAATTTTTTTTGAAGTTTCTGCAACATTTAAGATTTTCTCTAAAGTGGAACTTCAGTACGATGTATGATTCTGTCTATCTATGGACTTGATTGTATAATATGTAGATATATTGAATGCAATTCTAGAATTCCTAATTATAAGAGAATCAGTTTACCAGAAGTGTAACTTTACAGAATAGGGTTAAATATTTTTAGAAACTATTTGTGACGGTAGTAGAGAATATTATAGAGATTTTTTATGTTATATACAACCCTAAGGGTCTTCCGGGTTGAGTTCGTATCAGTAATTTGTTATAAACTGATATTGTAATAGGCTTCTCTAGGATAGTGTTGACTTGATTGCTATTATTATTATTATTATAATTGAGCTCATTACTGGCCACCGTACCAGCGCATAGCGCCAAAACCGGTGCTATGGTCACTTAGTCTTGCCTACATAGTAGGCAAGTTTCCGTCCCTGCCACGGAGAGGCGGACCCCTCTACATAACCGTCTAGTCCTTCGCATTACCGCTACATTCAACAAAGTCTTTTAAAGCTTATAGCACTTTTCGTCAGTTCTTTTACAATTTCCCCTGCCAGTTCTCTCCCCTTCTTTACAGCTTGAATTCCATGTGAACTTGATTGCTAGAGTGTTATTCTACAAACGTCGGTTTATAACATTCACTGACCAGTCTCGATCAGAAGACTTAAGTGTTTTCCTTGACAATGGCCGCTGTGGAAGGGTGAAAGATTTTTTGTTTTCCGTTATAGCCTCTTTACTCATTTCAACCTTTTGCTCATATTCAAGCTGAAATTTGATTGGTGTGGTGTGTTGTAGTGTAGTAGATCGTAGAGTGAGCGGTGTAGTAAAGGGCTTGTGTGTATGTTCAAAGAGAAGAGAAGCAATAAGAAATAATTAAGAAAACACTGGTACAATAAAATTAAATATATTTTCTTTAAAGAGATTTAAAATTACTTTTCAATATCACAATTATAGCACTGAGTTTAAGAGAGAGATTCCTAATGCAAGTATTCTGGTAGAATGTCTGTTTCAGACTGTCTTGAAAGAATGCCTTCTAATTGTTCGTTCAAATCTCCCTCTGTGAGAAGAAGGGGTAGACAATGCTAACAAGGTTCATGAACTCTTTCTGTAACTGTACTCTTCTCTACCTGGGTTACCCTTTTTGCCAACGAGCTCGCATTTTTCTCATAATTTTCTTCAATTAAAATAGATATAATTTCCTGCATCCATCACAAAGCTATATTTTGATAAAATAGTATGGGAGTACACCTTCCCTTTGAATATTCACAAAATCAATTTTTCCGATAAAAAGTTTTTCGCTGCAAGTAATAGATTTGCTTTTTCTTTATACATAAAATAAGTTTAAAGAAAAACATAGAAGCTATTTTGCTTGAGAATACCGGAAAAAATATAAATACATTCAATATGGATTGCCAATGTTATACTAAGAAATAACACATTTCTGCAAATATTGTCTTTTAAATTAACAGAGTTGTCATGCAAATCACAAAATACATACTGATCAAATTTTTAGAAAATATACTTTAAATTTTAGAAGCTTCGGCGATTTACTTTCGAAGCGAAATCAATTTCAAAATCATACAATCATAATTATCATAATAAGATGGATTCATTCATGAAAGACTTAAATTATATCAAGTATAATAAAATAAATTAGAGATATTATCCATGTTAGACTGCTTCATGTTGTGGTCATCGACCAGTTTCATGGCGGTCGAACATCTCATCAGGATGTCTTGATAGCACAGATGTATATACACAGCAAAATCAGGATATACAATCAGATTATATTTAACTTTTTTTATACATTTTCTTTAAACTCAGAAGTTTTATTAAAAATTTATTTGAAATTTTGCATTACACATAATGTAAGTAATAGGTGTTGGAAATTATACTTGCTATTTTGTAGGGCGTAAGTTCTATTTGAATACAACTATATTGGTGTTACCCTGCACAAACTTGTAGCAGCAGTTTAATGTTAAACCTAACTTACATATACCCTAGATCTACTAAAGTAAATCTTTTTGGAAAAGTGTGTCGAAGTTTAGTCTAATAAATATGTGGTTACCATTCCAAATTTATAGATAATTGTTTTCGTTGTTGTACTTCTGGTCAACATTTTTCTCAAACTTGGAATTTGTAGGAAAGTTCTTACTAGAAAGTTATGACTAGGAAAGTTCACTTATTATTATTATTATTATTATTTATTTATTTTACTCCTTTTGAGGGGATAAATTTTCTCTAGGGGGGGTAGCAGTTCTGTAGGCTCCATGAGTATATACATCTCCCCCTATGGTACCTGCAGAAACTTATTATTATTGGCAACTCGAAATAGTTTTTCTCATCATTTTACTCATCATTTTTAAATGAATGAAGTTTATAAAGCATAATAAATTTATAACGATATAGTTATACAGCTTTGGAAAATCCTCCCAGAACCAAGGCAAACTAAGACCTGATTGGGCAGTTATAATCGGAAAAGATCTAAAGCGTACAACAGTTTAAGTAAAAATAGGCCTCCGTGTATGCTGACGGGTTTCCTCATTGGAAATTGCAGACTAAGGGGGGCACCTGAAAAAGTTTGGCCTAGAACAGTGATGGCGAACCTATGACACGCATGTCAGTGGTGACACGCGAGCTCATTTTTTGGTGGCACGCATCTTCAAAGATAAAAAATTTCATAATTCAAAAAAATCTTTTTTTTCTGATAATGTAGCTCATATAGTTAGCAACTCTCTGTTTACTACATATTTTGTGTTTAGTTTGTTTCATGGAAATTATAAATACCGATTAACATTTTTTTTAATTTTATCCCTGAAAAAGACAATAAATTTGTCGAAACGTTGGAAAAGATTTAAAAAAAAGTGTACATTTTATTGACCGCTCCTCGAGATCTCCTTTAGTTGTTTTGCTAACAATTTTTTCATCCACATATTTTTGTGAGACATTGTTCTCAGCATTAAATAATATTAAGACAAACAAACGGAATCGGTTAACAGATGAAGTCAGTGGCGCTTGCTTGGCCTTGAAATGTACCAAGTATAAACCCGAAATAGAAGATTTAGCAGACAAACTTCAGCACCAAAAAAGTCATCAGAGACATTTTCCGCGGTAGCCTGCTTCATTTTGTAGTCATCGACCGGTTTCGGGCGTTCGCCCATCTTCAGGATGCGTTTTTCAGACAGTGTGACAACACCGACATGCACAGAGCAAACTTAGTTTTCACACTCAAGTTTGCTCTGTACAAGTCTGTGTTGTCGCACTGTCTGAAAAACGCATCCTGAAGATGGGCGAACGCCCGAAACCGGTCGATGACCACAAAATGAAGCAGGCTACCACGGAAAATGTCTCTGATGCTTTCCAGCTCTGCGGAACCAACCACCACACCAAAAAAGTCACTAATTTTTCATATATATTTATTTTCTAATTGTATAAATTTATATTGTTTTTCTGTTTTTGTTCAATTATATTTTATATATATATTACTTGATTTTGTATGTTAAGTGTCAATGAAATATGTAAGACAAGTCTCTAAATGTAAACTATTGGTTTCATAATTTTGGCTTTTGTATTTTAAATGGCATTAAACAAATAATTAACTTGATGAGTGACACTCCACGAGAATTATGTTTCTATTTTTCAAAATTTTGACACACCGAGCTCAAAAGGTTCGCCATCACTGGCCTAGAACATGATAGCACTTTTAGATTCTGTGGGAAAATGAAAAAGACACTCCAGTACGACTCTTAACGGATTACGATGTTATCATCCAGAGAAGATTTGAAAGCCCCCCTAGGTGTTGCAGGAAGATATACTCTCTCTCTAGAACCCTTCCCAGATACTGAGATTCCTCAGAGATCTTAATCTGGAAGGTTGGTTGTAGATGAGTAGTCTCTCCATTTACAAATGGTTTGGCACAATAAACCTCTTTTCGTTACAGTGCACTATCCACACACAAAAAAAAAAAAACGATATAATAAGTAGTTACCTATATGTGCCGAGTTTTCTAAAAATAGACAAATAATTCTATACTGCTTTGTAACTGAGTTTATTAAAATAAAGTAAAAACAAATCATATTTTAAATTAATTATAACAAAAATTAAATTAAAAAAAAAGAAATAACTTCCTTACACTGTGCTTTAGATTTGATCGGGCACCTCGAG
This sequence comes from Triatoma infestans, assembly GCA_011037195.1. NCBI lineage: Eukaryota > Metazoa > Arthropoda > Insecta > Hemiptera > Reduviidae > Triatoma > Triatoma infestans. The sequence goes on from JAAEAF010002017.1 coordinate 85,993, forward strand.
TCCAGCAGCTGCCTTTTTCTCTTCCTTTCTCTTTCTTCGTTCTTCTTCCTTCTGTTGTCTGTATAATATTTCTTCATAATCTTCTTCTTCTGGATCTGGATCGGTAATTTCCGTTATTTCTGGACCAATTTCATATTCTTTCTGTGGAATAAAATAAGGTACCGGTGTAAAAGAGTCAGCATTATGTTTAAGGCCCCATCCTATATAAATATTATCGAATATAATATCGTTATGAAGACCAAAAGTGAACGCCCCTAACCATAAATTAGATCTTACATAAGCACCACCATAAAATGGTGAAAGATCCATTGTTAAACGAGTAGACCAAGGTGGTATCGTTTCAAGAGACATATCATCTGAAGCAGCAGTTAATAATGGTGGACCAACTTCCGGTATAGGTTTTTCTTTTTTTTCACCACGCGCTTCACCTTCTTCTTCACCTTCACCTTTTACTTTATTTGGGTCTTTATTGGGATCTACCCATACAGCTCTTCCTTGAGGTAATATATGTGAAGTATGATGTACCCAAAATGCCATACTCTGATCTACAAGATCTTGTAAAGGTATTGGCTCAAAATCTGGATTAGCAGCATAATCTGGCTTCGGCATTCTCACACCTAATTCATCACCTTCTTCCTCCTCTTCCTCTTCTTCTTCCTCAAATCCTCCTTCACCAAAATCAAATGAATAAAATCCTAATGGTGATAATTGGGTACCAGCTGAAATACGAGCAATTTGTGCCCTTAGATAATTACTTTCATTTCCAGGAAATGGAGGATCAGCGATGAATTCTTCGTCAAGTAAACCGGTAAAAAATCGTTTTATTTGCCTAGCTTTAACTAACTGAACTGGTGTGACATCAGGTAGTCTTACATAACCAGAAGCAGGTTCATTTGACACGTAATAAATTTTTTTATTCACTCCAGTTCCAAGTCTTTCTTTAGGAGCAAATTTTGGAGGTTTGTATTTGGATTTTGGTAAGGGTGGCTTTATATATTGTGCAAGAGTTCTTACCTTGTTCCATTTTATTTTTGGATGATATTCCTCTTCTTCAACTACCTTGTACTCTTCTTCCTCTGCTGCAGCTCGTTTCTTTTCCCTTTCCTCAATTCTATCTTGTTCTAGTATTTCTTTTGTAACATTTGCTTCTATAACATAATAATTTTTATAGAGACCAAATATTTTGCCCCAGAATCTGACTGTTTCCAATTTGAATATTTGAGGAACTGTATCTAAAGCAAAAATGATGCTATATAATTCTAATCTGGTTAAAGAAATCCCTGCATCTTCGAAATTAGGCATTCTATTCATAAAAATATATTCTCTTTTCAAAGCGGCACCTTCACCTTCAACTTCTGCTTCTGGTACATTTTTTATTTCCAACCATTTATCATGTTGTTCTCGAAATTTTTCTAACTCAAAATATGGTGTATATATGTCAAATGATGGTTGAATTCCCCTTTCTAAACTTAAAAATCGAACATATTCTTCAAAGTAATCTATAACATTATCTGGCCGATCAGTAATTAAATTATACAAAACATTTTTTACCTGTTCCATCATAACCAGTTTAGGATCTTGAATAATGCCTAATTTATTTTCTGATGATTCCACACTTTCATAACGTTCCAAACCGTAAAGATCGCCTTCGTAATCATAATGTTCACCGGGATATTCTCCACCGTATTCTCCCATTCCTCCCGTAAGTAATCTATCCCATTCATTTCCTTTTCCTTCCACTTCGGATTTTTCCGCTTCAGTAGGAGAAGTTTCATCATCATCAATATCGTCATCCATTGTTAACCAATTTTTCCTTTTAACTTATTAAAAAAAAAAAATCTGTAAAATAATATTATATTGTTGGGAATTAATTAGATTGAATATTATTCATTTAAATTACTAATTAATTTGACATGTGATTCTAGAATTTTAAGAAAGCTACCAGCTGTAATCAATCAAGTTTTCTAATTATAATTATTTTTGTATATTACTAAATAAATACAAGATAATTCCATTAAAAAATGAACAAACTTCAAATTCATATTTCGGATAAACGATAAGTGTAGTGTGGAACCTTGGGAAACAAAAGATCGCGACTGTAATGAGTGTCCGGGCACTACCTGTTTGTTGGAGACGAGGAATTGAAAGTGAGAAAATGAGACAAGAGTATACATAAAAGTGGGCACTCACTGTACCTGATCTCACAGGCAGTAGCCGAAAAACTCTTTAATAAGATAAAAGTATAATGTAATTAATCCTTACTCACATTTTATTTAAAGCTTTCCGGAATAACGACAGAAGTGGATAGAAGTGTACAAATCTGAAGTGAACTTTTACCATTAGTTTAGAAATTAATAGTACTATGGAGTAATCTTTTATCAGAAATTAGTTCAAATAAAAATGTGTCGTAAACTGGTTTTAATTTAATAAATATTTATTGTGAAACATTTACATAACTTTTTCTTACTATAATTTACATGGTTTTTGATTTATTGTTTACATGGGTATTATCCAGTTTCAAATTACATTTATTACTGGAAATGTATAGATATATGTGCATCCGAAATATAATATAATATAAAAGTCATACTTCCGGTGAATCAATTTTCATTAAACTGGAATTTCGGCCATCATTAAATTCTTATTATTATAGCCGGCAGAATTTTAAATATAATAAAATTACACTTTCATTACCTCCCCTTCCCTTCCCCCCCAAAAAAAACCCTTAAATGAATTTTCCTGGAGAAATGTTACAAATGTAGTGTAACAATGAAATAGAAAAATAATAGTTTTGTGAAATTAGATAGTTCAAATAGTGTATTTAGTGATGGGTACAGGGCCAGGTATACTACAATCTAGGCTCAATGCAAACCAAGAGACAAAGGCGCAAGAATCCGTTAAATTAATACAATGCCATTTGGCCAACTGTTTTATAAGAGAAGGCATTCTTTCGGACAGTCTGCATTCTGCTTTCAAAGCCAGAACACTTACTTCAGGAATCGCTCTCTCAAACTCATGCCAGTGATAGAGATTTGCCTTTATTCGAGATCATTTTATTAACATAGTTTTGTTGTAGATACCGAGGAGAACTCATCAGGACTGTGCCAGTTTTAAGTTATAACATAAGAGTTTATTACAACTAAATTCAGTAAATTAATTAATATTGCTGTGTTATTGAATATCATTTAAACATCTTTAAAGAATATATTTAATTTAATCTACCAGTGTTTTCTTAATTATTCTTATTACTTCTCTCTTAAACATATATATTTACAAGCCCTTTTACTAAACCGCTCGTGCTACTTACTACAAACAAACAACACATCCACAACATCACATTAACATTTCACAAATCAAAATTTTATTATTTTTATGATTAGTTGATATAACACTTTTAACGAACATCGTTTGAGCTATATTTGAGAAAATAGCATAAAACTAAACAGTGGTACATCCGACTGAAAAAAATCTTATTGTCACGTCTCCTGGTAGCCACCTAAATGACATATCAAGTTACAGCTTTCTGTGGTTTTTCGTTTTTTTTTTGTTTTTGTTTTTTTTTTAATTATGCAAAACCATAGGCACGAACATACGACTATTTCAGGCATAGAGGACCACAAAAGTCCGTTAGTAATCAATGTTGAAAATGAGGGAAATTTTGTTATGAGGCCAAGAATATAGTAGCAAGATAATGTAAAAAAGTAGTTCAAAATAAAAATAAAACAAAAGTAATAAGAATAACAATGAAAGGGAAATAATAAAACCATAGAGGGACAGGACAGCGCACTGGACTTGTATTGCGGAGGTCCTGAGTTCGATAGCAGCCGTGCTGTCCATACATTTATTCACCTAGTTGCCTGGGTGAATGGGCAATATAGTCTATAATGAGAAAACATTGCTCGGAGATAGGCAGTGCACTGAGCAGGCTAATAACCTCATGATTTTGACTCGTCTCAATTAAATAATAATAAGAAAAAGAAGAAAGAAATTAAAAAGTGGAAAAACATTTATGCGCTAGAATAAAATCTGTAAACAGTGTTAACGTTGTACCCTGTGGTTATTTTGTAACATAATTCTTTTAGGTGGTTTTTCCCTTCTGGTTGGTTACGTATCTTCTGTAGTTCTGCCTCCTCATGACTCTCTTGGTGACCCTCCATTTATTTTGTATTTTGTATGTGATTATTTCCTAAAAAGTTAAGAATGGTTGACTCTGATTATGATTACTAGGGCAAGGTGAAAAGTTCTTGGCCCGTGGATGGCACTGCTACAAATGAAATTACTGTTTTTGTTATGTTGGCACACTTTCTGCAAAAGTAAATACCAAATGTGAATTTGATCAGACAAATAGTTTGTATTTACGGCTGTTTAAAGTAAGCGTGTTGTATGTTTTTGAAAAAATGAATAAACTTGAATGGCGTTCCGTCATAAAATTCTTCGTTTTTTGTGGTTTATCGCCAACAAAAATTCATCTAAAGTAGGTGAAAGTGTATAAGGAGTACCTTCGTTCCTTCGTTATCAACTTTTAAAAAAAAAATGGGCAACTGAGTTTTTAAACGTGGTCGTATATCGATTGAAGATGAACGTCATGAAGGACGTCCAAAAACTGCAATTACCGAACAAAATATCGAGAAGAAACACAATATGGTTCTAGATGATCGACGATTAAAGATGTATGAGATAGCTAATGCTGTAGGCATCTCAGAAGATAGGGTAGGGCAAATTTTACACGAAGAACTCAGTATGAGGAAGGTTTGTGCAACATGAGTGCCGCATTTGTTAAATCCTGATCACAAACAAATGAGGAATTGAGTTTCTCAGCAATTTTTGTACCGTTTTAAGAAGAATCCAACCAATTTTCTACGCCGATTTGTTACGATGGATAAAACGTGGGTTCACCACTTTATGCCTGAGTCAAAACAACAGTCCAAGCAATGGGTAGAAGCCGTTGGCTCTGTACCGAAGAAAGCAAAGTCAATTGCATCGGCTGGAAAGTGTTGTTTCTGAATTCCAAAGGGATTCTTTTAATTAACTATCTGCCGCACGCAGTAATTCCAAATAATAATCAACAATAAATAATTCCAGAGAAAATGCACAAATACAGCAGAGAAGCACATATTCAGACAAGACATCCTAGTGTTTGGCGCTCTGCAAAGTACAGGAAGCCATAAAAAAAAAAAAAAAGTCAAACAATTAATGGGGAAAAATTAGAGAGACAAGGCCTGTTTTGCAGGGATTGGCGCTTCGCCAATGGGAAAATAGAAGGATTTGAAGTATAAATTGTTGGAACATCCTCTCTATTTGCCAGATTGGACTTCCTCTGACTTTCATCTATTCCCAAACCTATTAAGGAATTTGCGGCTGGAAAACGTTTTGGGTCAAATGAAGAGATGTTAGCAGTGATAAATGGATATTTTGAAGACCTCCCAGAATCGCACTTCAAGGACGGAATCCAGTTATTGGGGAAACGTTGGACCAAGTGTTTTGAACTGAAAGGGGACTACATTGAGAAATAAATGCATTTAAAAAAAAAACTCATTTTCACTACTAAGCGGAGAAGTTTTCATCTTGCCCACGTATAATCTCTTGGAAAGAGGCTGGAATATCCACGCCAGTTTTCTATTATTAATTATAGGCGTGGATACTAAAACATACTTATCAATAATCAAACTCAATGTTTTAACATCTCTTTTGAGGGATCACTTTAGCGAGAAAGGGACAACATACTTCAAATCTTATTATTTTGCAAACTTTAACAAACTTTTTTATTCCAATATTATGAAAAAATAGAAAATAGAAAAAAAAAAAATCTGGTACCACACGAACTTTTTTTTACTGCAATTTACATAGTTAACTAATTTTCTTCAAAAATATAATTCTTACTAGATTATTATTATTAACACTGTTAGTGTTATTTAATGTTATCACTTCAGTTTACATGAATGGGAGATTCGAAACTTTTGTGAGGAAAGCATAATTACCCACTCCCTCAAACACCTCCCTTAAATAAATTTTCTCGCAAAAAAGTCAAATAAATGTGATAGGTTAATGAAACCTTAAACCAAGTTTAATGAAACCTGCCAATGGTTTTATAGCAGCAAATCGCGAAAAATTGAAAATAATTGTTCAGAAAGTCGCACTTCCGGTCAACCGATTTTTTCATTCTCGGAATTCTAACAACATACATAACTCAGATTAATTTTATATGAACGATAAAATTTTAAAATTTCAATTTATATTGTACAATAAATTAAAATAGCACATTAGAGGAAATCATAATCTCACCCGGAGAAATGTTACAAATAAAAACTGTATCTCTTTGTATGTGCAGTTGCTTAAGAAAATCGCTTGTGCTGATTTTGAGAAAATCTCAAAAAAAACTGACAAATTCATTCTTTAAAGTGGCACTTCCGGTTGACCGATTTTAAACCTCAAATCCTTCTTATCAAGTCGGCTGGTGAAACTTAAACAAAATATCAAGTTTCAACTTACTGGATTTTCCATTTTGATTTATGCTGACCATAAACGCACTCACACACACACACACGCAGACCAATTTTTTAAAAAAACATTTTTCCCACTCAGGAGATTAACACATCTATTTCCGGTGAAAAGTGGATATCGAAAAATTGATACGATTGCGATACTTCCTCTTACTAGGAGTAAGAGAAAGAAAAAAAACCCTGGGCGGTATGATAACGCACTCTACTATCTTATATTACAATTATAATAAATTTACTTCGAACTTGTAAGTTTTACTAAAGATTTGATTGGCCTTTCTATTATGACATAAAAATATAGCTGGTGATGCACTAGAATAGAATAGAAGTGAGGGGAGGTGAGCCTCATTCCACTCCGACCTACAAATTTAGGTCTATTGTGGATCCCCTTAAGTTACAGAACAGCCCCCAGCTTTGCCCTCCTCATCAATCCTAGCAAAGCTGAGAGCGGCTCCGTCATGAAGCTTTCAGCTTCGGGATTGCCCGTCCCCAATTGAAGAAACCTAATCCTCGCCAGGCCGGCGCACTCACAAAGGATGTGTGCCGGGGTCTCCTCCTCTACCTTGCAGAATCGGCATACTGCACTATCCGCAAGTTGTAGGTGGTGCATGTGTCTATTCAGCCTACAATGCCCTGTTAGTAGACCCACAATTAACCTTATATCCCTTCGGGTCTGGCTCAGTAGGTCTTTGGTAAATTTAGGCAAATGTCTTTTAATGAAGAGCTTTGCCTGCCTCTGTCCTGGTGTTCCCTCCCACCAACGCAGACGCTGATCTTCTATCCACCCCCTGATAGAAGTTTGAATGAGGCTCCTGGACAAGCCGCAGAAGGGTTCGGGGCCTATGAAGGTATCCTGCGAGCCCTCCCTCACTAGGGCATCCGCCCTCTCATTGCCCAGGAACCCCGCATGTCCCGGTACCCAGGCGAGTGTCAGTTTATTCCGAGTACCCACCTCGGTGAGGGCAAGTAGGCAGTCCCACACCAGTCTTGAGACTATTTGGTGTGAGGAAAGTGCCTTCAGGGCTGCCTGACTGTCGGAGTATATGGCTACTCTTCTACCCACTATCCTTTGGCTTATAATCTCCCTAGCGCAGAGTTGTAACGCCACGACTTCAGCCTGAAAGACCGTGGCGTACTTCCCTAGGCTGGCCTTAATTTTAACTTTAGGCCTGCCCCCGTAGACCCCAGCTCCGACCCCAGTCGGAGTTTTGGAGGTGATGCACTATAACTAATACTTAGTTGTTTTCTGCACTAAAGATAATGTAACTTAATTGTAGACCGCACGGTAGCCCTTCTAGTAATACCAACAATAGTAAGCCGTTAATTTTAGGCGTAAATCTAATTTTATAAAACATCTATTAAATTTTTATAGGAAACGATACAAATAAAAGTGATAAATTTACGTACTATAGTTAGTATACCAAGTTTTCAAAGGTATTCAGTCTTTGAAGTGATTTGCGAGACAATCTTGAAACTCTTAGAAAATCGTGAGATTGCATTTCCGCATTTTGGCTGAAACCTTTTCGTTTATGCAGGAGGGCAATTGAAGTCGTTAAAGTCGATATCGTGCGTTTTGGTAAGGATAAAAGAGATATATGATGAACCCTCAACAGGCGACCAGGAAAATGTTGTATTATTATTATTATTCATTTGTGGAGAGGGACCAAACCCTACATATCCAAAGCTCCCCCTCCCCCCCCACCACTAGGACTCATATAGCTACCCTAAAGACACCACCCGGATCTAATCCACCTAAAGTTCACCACAGTCCGAACAAATCGGACCTTAAATAGCCTTAAAAGAAAATAGCCTAACCTCTTCCTGTGCGGACCAAAGGTCCTGAATCTAATTTCCTCTCAACCCAAGCAATCTGACAATGGATATACCTTCTCTTAAAATAAAAAATAAAATAAAAAATCTGCATATGCATCTATTGCGAGTGGATTTATTGGCGAATTCCCGAGACAGGTGGTCAATAATTGGATGGCAGTCAAATGGCACTTCCTTTTGTAAGACTATTGGAGAATAAAACAATAATGTGCATTTTCTGGAATTATGAATGAGTAATTCATCACGAATACTTTCCCGATGGAACTTCCATGAATTTTAATCTTTACTGCCAGCAAGTAGATAGAATGTATTCAAAAATTGTCCAGCGTTATCCAGCTTTGGTCCATGGCAAACAAGTTTTCTTCCATCAAGATTTACACTCGGCCACACAACTCCCACCAGACTAAAGAGAAAATTGAAGAAAATGATGGCATTGAACTTCTTTTACTACCATTTGCCAAAGCTACCAGTGACCAATGTCCGTTGCACACTTTCTTTGCGTGAGAAAATTTAATAACTATACCAAAGTTGAAAATTCGGAGTGTAAGAGTTATTTTATTTCCAAACCCAAATCGCAATACGATATATTTTGAACATACATAACAAATTCATAAAAATGTAAAAAAATAATTGATTTTTATTTTATTGCAAAACGATCGTACTTTTTAATACATACCATTATTTCTGGAAGACCTGACAAAATGCAATACTTTCTTTTACAGCAGTAAGGTAGATTTTTTTATATTCATTATAGTCCTGTTCTATTTTGATGAGAGTAAATTTTGACCTACCTCAATAAAGAAGAATATACAGTATATAAAGGAATCTGAAATATTCATGTCACCATTCTGTGAGTCATTCATGAGGGGATTAGAGCGTGTTCACAATATTGAAGAATGTTAGACAGATGTAATTGTAATATGAGTAATGTATACCAGGCATGCCATTGTCTTCATTAACCCCCTCCTCCTCCTTCCCAACATAATTTCCTTCATATTTTACTCCAGAGAAGTATCCCCTTCCTATTCGAAAATGGCTATTTTGTCAAATTTTTGAAATTGAGTTTTTCTCGGGATTTATACATAAATAAATAAATCCTTTATTTAAAAAAAATAAATAAAAGTTCATACATTTATTATAATTATCAAAAATAACAATAAAAATAAAAATATATTCATCTCGTCTTCTTCTTTGATGGAAAACTAGGCTCACTGATTGGCTAAGGTCTTTCCCAATTTGTTACATTTTTCCTTTCCGTGCAAACCGGATCCACTTGGTATTGTTCATGATCTAAAAATCTCTCTTACCAACTGTCGTATTCTTTGTCTTCCTATCTGCTGGATCTGATATCCAGCGATACCAATGTTTTATTTGTATTTACCAATATCGGATATCTTTATGAAAGGGCAAGAAAATAGCGTTGCTAGATTGCCGATCTTTGGAAAAGTACGTAGATAGTTCATGTAGATGGTTTTATTGTAACATTTTTTAAAACCCTTAAATTTACAATTTACTGTTTGTTCCAAGTTCAGTTTTTACTTTCGCTTACTGCTGTTAGAGGAAGTACTGTGATCATGTCAAATTTTTTAAATTGAGCTTTTACCGGAAATACATGTTTTGTGGTGCCCCCCCCCCAAGTACGAATAAAATGTTTTTTAACGAATGTGTATGAGCGTGATCAAAATATTTCAAAAATGAAAAGTTGCAATAAGCCTACACTTGATCTTCTAGTTAGGTATTATCACCGCATCTGACAGTTTACGGTTTACGGCAAAATTTTCATCATTCTGGAATGCTAAACGTGCAGTTAAAAAATTTTCACTTTTATTCCGAAAAAATTGATTTTGATAGTTCTGCGGAGTGCCTTCACGCGTTGGTCTAGTGCAATGGTCGGCAAACTCGTCATCCAAAAGAGCCAAATATAAACAATACAAAATTGAAGTTGATTCAAAGAGCCATTTTTTTTTAAACTTGAGCTTTGCTTTAGTAGAGACATTTTTATGGAAATAATTAGGATTAAAAGTTCACTCTCGGAGCTTGCCTTTGCTAAATATGTCTTAGTTTAACTAACGGTACATTAAATAAAACTTTATCATACTTATATAAAGATAATATTTATTTAAAAATATAACAAGTTAAATAATATAAAAGGTATCCTTAAAAGAAACTACAAATACTCCACTAATGTAAACAATGGCATTGCATTTCCTTGGAAAGTAAGGGTAAGTCAGGTTTGTATGTTGTTGTTTTTAATTTTAGGCCCGATTCCAAGTTCTCATCGATAAGCCGATTTCTTAATTTACTCTTGATAAAGTTCATGCTTGAAAATGATTGTTCGCATAAATATGTAGACCCAAATAAGAAAGAACAGCAAACGCTAGTTTCTTCAGTTGATCATATGAGTCAGCAATACTATTCCAGGTGTTAAAAATCAAAGTATCTTCCCTCTCCAGATCTTTCAAAGCAGACCGCTTGTGCTGTAAACTTAATTCACATTTATCTGTCTCCAGTAGCTCTAAATCTGCACAAAAACGCTCGAATTTTGAGCTCCACAATTCTTTATTTTTTAAATCCAGCAACTGCATTTCAAAGCGGCCAATATCAATATTAAAGGGCGAAAAATTTATTTCTGTTACCTTGGCATTCAGAGGTTTTTTTTAACAAAGTCTAACGTCGCTTTGCTGTTTCTTAAAGTCTTTGAACCTGCCGAGAAAAGCTACCTTCATATTTAACAGTGTTCTGAAATAGCAAATGTAATATTAGACTTATTTTCTCGACAATATTTCAATAGGCATGGAAAGTGAATCAGAGTTTCTCTTTCAAAATCTTCGGCAAAAAGCGACAATTTGTTTTCGAATAAAACTACTATAATAAGTACAAATAGTTGAAATACATTTCCGGTGCCGATACACATCACTGCGACGGAGATAATGATACACATCACTGCGAGCGAATATCCGAGAAAATGTGCCTCTTTTCTGTAGGCTTGCATTTCAAAAATGTTTACTCGTCTCTTACAAGGCAAGTTAATAAATAATATTTCGTGCCTGCACTAAACATTTCGTGAAAGAGCCGCATGCGGCTCGCAAGCCACGTTTTACTGACCACTGGTCTAGTGGCTAGCACACTCGCCTTTCGTTTGAGGATTCAGGGTTCGATTCCCGTGAGGGCAAAGTCGGTGTTGTCCCAGCATCGTGATGAAAAGTGGGAAGCTACATTCTTCCCGTAGACCCCTTTTCTTTCTGGAAAGAACCCCACTACCATGGAAGGACTTTTAGTGCAATGCCCGACCATAGCAGAAGTGCCGAAGCACTCCCCCGCTTGACCCATTTAAGGACAGGTTGAGATACACTCAACCAGCGCGCAGAGTGATCCCACAACGTGGTCACACTCCACTACCCGAAGCTAGAGAAGATACTCTCTAGCAGGCTCTGGTGAACCGCGCACACCCAGCAAATGCGCTTCCAGCTGCGGCTGGTACCGGGGTTTAATTTATATTGCGAGTCTCCTCCCGCTCAACTCATCACCTCGTTCATTGGAGTTATTGGTTAAACCACGGCCACTACGAATCCTACCTCAATTGCAAGCAATTGGCTGGGAAATTAGCTTGCACCCGTAGTTCAGTATTTCAACTCTAACGAGCTAGCGTGACTGATCGCACGCCTGATAGATCTAATGTCCATCTATTGATTCGATTCCTGTCCATTGCCTCAAGCACAGGGGTGCCTCAGCACCCAGGTATCTCGCAGGCTAAACCTGCAAGGGGAAAGGATCAAGATGGGTTGGGGGAGGGAATCCCCAACCTGGAGATCCACAGGCGATTGCATCCCGCATGGTGGGCGATGGCTTCGCCACAAGCCTACGCCAAAAGGTCTCTAGTTGTTGAAGTAAGAGTGACACAACTAGATTTTACTTTCCACGCAAGGACTCATATAAGATAAGACTTGTCCAGTGCAAGGTCTCCCTTTTAGTCGCCTTCTACGACGGGCAGGGCATACCGTAGGCCTATTCTACCCCGGGACCTACACGGGGAAGTGGGAAGCTACAGTTAGTGGCGCCCTAGGTTTAGTAGGCCTGAACTTAACGGCATGGGAACTGCGGCTTGCTTACCACACGCCCCCTATTCAATTCGCTGTCTGGCAAGCGTTGGCCCTTCATGAGGTGTTGCGCCATGGGAGGGGGTATTTCTGCGGAGTTTGTGGCGATAAATGTCATATGTTGTACGGTGTAGGTTCAATGTTATTGGCATTCTCTTCTAGACTGCAATAACAACTTCTTCTTCTTCTTCTGCTACTGTGTATTAAATGTAAATTTTCCCTCACTTTATATTTAGGTTGAGACAAATAAGTAAAATTTTAAATTCAATGAAAATTTGTCATTTTCATTGTCATTTAATAGCAGTAAGAGAGTGTAGGTATGAGTGATGCACACCTGATTCTTTTATGAAATGTTATAATAAATGTTACCTATATATATGGCTTTAAATAAGGGCAAATACCTCTAATGGTTCAGAGTTTCCAAAAAAAATCAGTTTTTCCGGTATAACCATGTTTCATTTTGTGATCATTAACCGAATTCGGGCATTCGGCCATCTTCAAACCTGCCTTGATAAACAGAGTGATGTCATAGAATTAGACATGGTAACATCACTATAGCAATAACAAGAATGTGAAAACTGATTTCAAGACATCAAGAAATCCCGAAGACTGGCGAGAAAGTCCGAACTAGATCGATGACTAGTAAAAATGAAGCAGGCTGTCGTGGAAAAAATATCTCGAGACAAAATACTCCTTTTTGCCTATTTATTGACTGATGTTGTTGTTAATGTTTACCATTCGGTTTAATTGAAAATGTTTCTTCATTTATTGCACTTGATGATTTCAAGGTATGAAGCATACAGTTTTCCAATAATAGAATGAAGCACCTATTCTAAATATTTTCTATATCTGCCCCCCTGTCGTTATCTGTACAATTTAATTTTAGACTATTTGTAAGGAGACCATAACTTTAATCAAACCTTTACTTTCCAATGTATTTATTGAACTTTTGGAGCTTCAGGACTTATTTCTTTTAAACTCTTTCATTTTTAAGTAATTTTGCAATTCTTTACGAAACACATTTCTCTTATAATTTTGAGATAATTTTAATTTTCTCTTCTATTGTAGGGCAATGAGAGATTGCTATAATACGAAAGACTTATTAATAATTAATTAATTATTAACACGTAATTAAATTTAATGATTAATATTTACCACGAGGCAAAGTGCAGATGGACATGCTGTGCAACACATGTTCGTTCTCTTTCCCATTTAATCCAAATTTAAGAACACAAATTAACAAATCCGACTTATATTAGACAAAGGGGTTTTTCATGTCAAAAGCATTTCTGACTCATTTATATCCCGACACGTGTCCCAAACATTCAAGAATTGGAAAACGGTAAATCTCAGCAAATTAATCAAAATGTATACATTTAGTTAATTGAAATTGGATTGTCATGAATAAGGTTAAATGAAGTGATTAATTCCTTTCCTAAGTTATTCTTTAAACAAGCCTCACACCTATTGTCCAGATCTCACTCGTTTTGCTCATAATACAACTGCATAAGGTCAGCTGTTCTCGAAATTATAGTAATACTTAGTTAACTTATAGGATTATCCTAATAGTTTCCATGCCTAATTAGTAAACTAGTAGCAAAATGGTATGTATTATTTTACTTACTCCTAGAAAAAGATATTATTACTCCTGGGAAACTTAAATTTTCAATTTAATTTTCCGTCGGAAATACTGTTTTGAGGTCCCTTGAATAAGAAAAATATGTTTTTCACAAGTGACTTGAATATGTATGTGTATGTGTGTGAAAAAATATGTCAAAAAGCCAATTTTGAATTTTTGAAAAACTCTTATTTCGCTACTGCAGAATGTATTATACCCCAAAAAAAAAAAAAAAATCTGGTGTGAAACACTCACACAACTTTCTTTTACTCCAGTTTTTTAAATTTTAATTAACAAACTAACAAGTTAGTGTACCAGATTTATTGAAATTCGTCTGTGTTTTTGTGGAGAATATCGCGAAAACTGTTCAGTAAAAAACACATTTTCGGTTTACTAATTTTCTTGAAATTCGGAATTTTGGCAATCTATTTATTTCAAATTAATTTTGTTTGGATGGTAGAGTTGTATAATCAACTAATACAGCACTTTAAGAGGCAAAAATAACCCACCCCTTCAATTAGTTATCCGTAATGAGTTTAAGGGTTAACCTTAACCCATAAATGAGTTTACTCGGAGAAATGTGTCAAATAAAAGTTTTAGCTCTTTAAATGTGTAGTTCACAAACTTAGTCTTAAAAAAATTGCAGAACATTGAAAAATACTTTTTACAGTACAAATACACTTGCGGTCATCTGTTTTCTTCAAACTCGGAATTTCAAAAACGCATTTATTTCTGATTAATATTATTTAGATTGTAAAATTGTACTTTAGAGGACAACCTAACACCATTCTTCCATCAAAGTGCCCTTAAATGCATTTTCCCGGAGAAATGTTTCAAATAAAAATTGTAGAACTTTGTATGTGTAAAAAAAATCGTTGGAACCATTTTTGAGAAAATTGCAAAAATGTGAAAAAACTATTTAGTAAAGTGGTGCTTCCGATTAAGGAATTTTGACAGATAACTTACTGACGGATCCCATGGTGATACCTAAACGGAATATCAAGTTTGAACTTTCTGCGATTTTTCGATTTTGAGCTATGCTGTTCAAACAAACACAAACACACACACAAGCACGTACACAAACTCCCACACAGAACATTGCTAAAATTTACTTTTTTTGGACTCAGGGGACCTCAAAGTGGTTGTTTCCGGTGAAAACTTGATATCGAAAATTTGACACGATTACAATACTTCCTCTTACTAGGAGTAAGAGAAAGTAATAAAAAATCAGGTGTGAAACACTGACACAGCTTTCTCTTACTCCAGTTCTCAAAATTGTAATTGACAAATTTCATAGTTAGTGTATCAAATTCAATGAAATTCGTCAAATACTGAAAAAACTGTTTAGTAAAAGCGCACTTCTGGTTAACTAATTTTCTTGAAACTCGGAATTTTGGCTATCTATTTATTTCTAATTAATTTTGTTTGGATGATAGAATTGTATAATCAACTATGATAGCACTTAAAAGAAAAACATAACCCCACCGAAGGGGGGGTTTTAGGTGAAGGACACCTAAAAGTGCCCTTAAATGAATTTTCCCAGAGAAATGTTTTCAATAAAAGTTGTAGATCTTTGTATGTGTAGTTTATATGAGAAGTTTTAAGCAAATCGTCGGAGCTATTTCTGAGAAAATTGCAAAAAAGGTGAAAAAATTATTTTGTAAATTGGTACTTCCGATTGAGGATTTTTGACAGATAACGTACTGTCAGATCCTATGGTGATACCTAAACGGAATATCAAGTTTTAACTTTCTACGGTTTTTCGATTTTGAGCTAGACTCAGGGGATCTCAAAACGGATATTTCCAGTGAAAACTCGATATCGAAAATTTGACACGATTACAATACTTCCTCTTACTAGGAGTAAGAAAACTTAAAAATATTGGCAATTTTGGTATAAATTTTAAATGTATATATAAATATTACTAACATTTTTCAATCAACAATGTTTTCCACGTACTAGCATCAGTCTGAAAAACGTAATTTTACATATCTTGACGTATAATATATTAAGTAAAAGTGATAACATTTAATCCGGTAACAAGTAGTCTCATTTAAAAGACCATCAAAGGATTCTCCTTTTCTCCAATTTTCAAATTTTTAATTCTAATTCAAACTTTAATTTTTTCACTAAATATTTAGTCATTATCAATATCGTATAGCAGGTGGAACTATAAATTATTCTGAAATGTTTTATTTTTAGAGATGAGCCGTGTGTTGGTTGCAGCTGTCACAGAACCTCATAAAATCAATTAAACCGAAAAAGTCGAAAGTTTGAAGCTAATTCGAAAAAATGTAAACAAATTTTTACTTTTTCATATACTATATTTGGATAAAAAATATTT
Organism: Triatoma infestans; assembly: GCA_011037195.1. Lineage (NCBI taxonomy): Eukaryota > Metazoa > Arthropoda > Insecta > Hemiptera > Reduviidae > Triatoma > Triatoma infestans. Next base: position 102,379 of record JAAEAF010002017.1, read on the forward strand.
CATTCGTTTCATACAAAAAAAAACAAAAAAAAACCCTGGTCTGAAATGAAGAAAAACATGATTTCAAGTCTTCTCTCAGTAGACTTCGTCAAAAAATGTTAACCGCAATTAACATTTTGCTGAATGTACTTTTTTTTAATTGCGATTTTCAAATTAATTTATTGTATTTTGTTTCAGGTATGGAATTGTGCTATTGAAATTTGCTTCTAAACGTAAGTTAGTCATTTGCATTTTCACCTAAAAATTCGCATGTCTAATAAATATGTATTAATTACATTACAATGAACATTTTACAAAGAACAAAGACATTTTTGGGTCATTATCTAGGGCTGGAGATAAGTAGAAGGTACAATCCTATTTCTTGCATTTTAATTCGATTACAATCTCCTTGGAAATCAGAACTGCTAATCTTTGATCAACTATTTGAAATATGTCATAAATAATATTATTTTATAATTTTTTTTTTTTTAATAAAAACCAAATAAAAGAAATTTGAATAGTCAAAATATATTAGAAAGTTATAAAATGAAAATTTCAGAAAAGTATTAAAAATCTTGCATCCGTGTTAGAGAAAGATAGTTAACCCAGAAGTAAATACCAGAGCCGAAATAAAACCTATCTGGCAACAGAAAAAATGCATTTATGTTCTCGGAGCGTTGGCTCCTTTGTGGTAAAGGTCTGCCAAGAGCAGTACAACTACTGTTTTAAAGGACTAATTAGGCATTTTCTAATAAATGAAGCAAAACTTGGGACTAATAGAAGCTTGGATCTGATAAAGAGAGGAAAAAAAGTGTAAACATATATTCTCTTCTATTAAGAAAAACAGACTGAGATGATAACTCACGCTTCTAGAGAGGTGCAATAGATCGAATTCTCTAGAGAGGCTATAAAAGGAATAACAGAAAGTCGACGAGGGTAGAGTTGAAAAAACTAATGTGTATTTGAACAGCATAGCTAAAAAACGAAAATAGTAGAAAGTTCAAACTTGATATTCCGTTTAGGTATTTACTATGGGATTCCACAGTACGTTATCTGTCAAAATCCCTCAACCGGAAGTACTACTTTACTTGTTTATTTTTTTTTTACTTTTTTGCGTTTTTCTCAAAAATGGCTCCGACGATTTTCTTCTAACTTAGTATTCTAACAATGATCTACAATTTTCATTAGAAACTTTTCTCTGGAAAAATTCATTTGAGGGCCTTTTTGGGGGAGGGTTGAGGTTAGGTTTTCCTCTATAGTGCTATTTGTTTACTATATAAGTCTGTCATTTAAATAATATTAATTATAATTAAAAGTTTTGTTGAAATTCCGAGTATGAAAAAAATCGGATGACCGGAAGTGCGTTTTTACTGAAATATATTTTTCAGTTTTCTGGTATTTTCTTGCTAACGATTCCAACGATTTTCTTTAAACTAGGAATGTGAACTACACATATAAAGAGCTATAACTTTTATTTGAAACATTTCTCCTGGTTCAAGGGGGCTTTTGGGGTGAGAGATGGGGTTATGTTTTTTCTTAAGTGATATACAATTGTATCAATCAAACAGAATTAATTAGAAATAAATAGATTGGCAATATTCTCAGTTTAAAGAAAATTAGTAAACCGGAACTGCGCTTTTACTGATCAGTTTTTTCAGTTTTCGACGGATTTCGACTAACTCCGACGAACTTCATTAAATTGCTATACTACTATAAAATTTGTCAATTACAATTTTGAAACTAGTGTAAGAGATGTGTGTGTGTGTGTGTCACACCAGATTTTTTTTTTTTTTTGACAACGCATCCAGTCATTGACATTACCACGTAAAATATAACAAAAGTCACTCATAACAATCAAAATTCATACAGTAACAGATGTTATTATTTCACACGATATAAGAAGCTGTAGTGTTCCACAGACAATTTTTAATTTACTTTATATTCTCTGCGTTAAATTAAAAAAATCTAGATGAGATGATTTCTACAGATTCTTCGCGTCCCTTATTTCTTATGATAACCAATACTCCTAGAACCGATAGATTGCCGCAATAGGATTTAATTTTTTCAATGGAAACACGAACCTCACAACTCATTTCCGCTACACTTCTGTTCATAACTATATCTACTGCATAGACACACCTTTACAAGGGAGTTAGAAAGAATAATCTAGGTCGCGGTGTAGGTTACTAGACTGCTTTACAAAACCTGCGAAGTCCATCCAACTTGGGAGCGCGAAAAATTCCGAATAAAAAACTATTGGCATAAAATAATGTAATAGATCCTAGTATATTTATGATACCTAGAGGGTACCTAGTTATAGCAAATTTTTTATTTTTTTTTATTCAGTTTTCTATATTAATTATTTATTTTTATTTTTATTATGGATTTAATTTATGGATTTTTCATTGTCCACTGTTTGTTCTTTAAACTCCTAAAAAATAATAAAATTGTTCAATGTCTTAGTTTGGCAGATCCTCGATAATTTAACTACAAAATTAACTGTCGAGAATCAGTATGTTGATGGCGGGAAATGGTTAATAAACGGTGAAAATGAGAGAACTAAATAAAGCTAATTAAAGAGAATAGAGATAATGAGGATAAAAGAGACCAAGCGAAGAATTATGATAGTTGGTTGGTAGAATGTAGAATGGAAGCTTTGCTGTCATGACTCACTTGAAGATTTATCTGACTAAATAGAACTCTTACGTGTTCTAACGGTGGTGAGCTAATGTGGCTACTTTTGCGAACCTTTCAAATTGAAGTTGATGTATCGACTGGTCCTTTATTGTTTAAAGTTTATTTAGTGACTGTTCTGCTTTTTTTTTATAATACTATACTTCTGTTCATTTACTATATGTACTGCAGAAATACACATTTACAGAGGAATTAGAAGGATAATCTAGGTCGCGGTGCAATTGGCTGGACTACTGGAGTAAGCTTACTGTTATCAGCGTTGATTTGTTGACTCACTCTTACTCTTTAAAGTAAAGTTGGTGATTCATTTATACTGATCTAAGTGGATTTGCTGGCGGAATGTAAGCCACGCAGATCTTCAGCTTATATTTCGATTCCATTACATCTAGAGACAGTTTCTTAGTGAGAAATTGGCTGTCATGGTTCAAGCCCACTTGCCAATATATTGTTGTGGGCGTGACAGACAGTGTAACGCATAGTTATCATGCGCTTGAAGCGCAGTAGTGGCGCCATGATACTACTATTGAGTTCAGCTTTTCTGTGGCAAATTTACTACTATTGGTTCCATTAAAATTACCTAAAATTCTCACTTCCTTTAATTCTGGCGGTAGAATGTAACTGCCTCTTCGTATGGAGGAAGTCCTGGATTTAATATAGTTAACTTTCCATTTTGTCACTTGGATCTTACAATAAGAATAATGTACCAGTAGTGCCGGAGTGAATTCTATGGAAAATTGTAGACGACTGAAATTTCGGAGTTTTTCTTCTTAACTCATCTCCTAAAAAGTTTTTAATTTAAACTTAATCTTCTCAGTCTGGGGATTTTTCGTCCCAGAAGAAAGAGACTGCAATATCAATTCAGATTATAATATTAGTTACATAGTAATCGAAAGTTCAATATAGAGAATTTATTGTACACTTTACTTATCCCAGTGTATCCGGCTTCATCAGTTACATAATTAACAAAAATTGTTAAATAAGTTCGAACTATATTTTTTTTGTAATATTCTATAAAATTGCATTTTCAGTTGACGGATTTTCTGCAAATTTAGAATTCTCAATGCTTTGTAATGTGTCTTAATATTATCAGATAGAACCGTACATTGTACTAAAGTGGCACTTTAACATTCCAGCTCACCCAGAACTCTGAAAAATCAGTTTTCCTGGAAACTTGTTTTAAATAAAAGTAATAACAAAATGTGGCTTAACTATTTACTTTGGAAATTAATTTCAGAATAAAGTTCAGCTGGCATAATACAATATTGGACTCTTAAAGAAAAATATTTACCTAAATGAATTCTGTGAATGTGTGAGCGTTAAATTATAATTTATGCTTTTTATGTATAAGCTCACTGCATCCTCACTCCTACAGGACCATTTAAACCTTATACAGAAACACTTCAAGTTTTGGAAAATCAAAATTAATGAAACAATTAATGTTCACATGTAACATTCACCCTCAGACGATCAAACTGTCCGACTGTGTATATTAACAATACTCCTACACCACAAGAAAAAGACATCCGATACCTTGGACTCTACCTAGATAGACGCTTGACTTGGAACTCACACGTAACGAAAAACTCGAAAGTCAATGAAAACCAGATACTTCCTAGTAAAACGCTTACTTGACAAAAGATCTAAATTAAACTTGAAAAACAAAGTTCCAAATCTACAAATCCATGATAAGACCAATATAGTAAATTTAGTAAAAAGTAAAGTAATGCCTATTTTTTCAGGCGGGTTTAACGTCCAACTACCAACTTAGGTGTCGTGGACGGGGGCGGAAGCACCTACTTTACTATTAACATTTTTTAAACAAATATAAAATTTAGCAGTTACACGCTGGACACGAACTGGAGTCCTCCCACTTACATGTCTATGCTCATAAACACCAACATCCGCCCCATAAGACCAATATAGAGGACTTCAACTGTGGGGAACTGCCAAACCGACACACAGTAAACGGATACCGAACAAGATATTGCGAACCATCACACAATGCCCATACTATATTTCTAACATGACGCTACATACTGACTTTCAAATCCCATTTGTACACGACTTAACATAACAACAAAAGATTCTGCAAAAGATTCTACAACAAACTAGGAACACACACGAACCCGCACGTCACAAACCTGTCCTATCTAACCATTACTGGGAATCCTTTTAGACGTTTGAAGCGCCAATGACCAAGGGACCTCCTGTCACAGGAAGAGGAGTAACAAGACCAGGAATAGTGGCATTAGCCTTTGTAGTGGAAGAAGAAATGCAAAAATAAATAGTTTTGAAAAATATTTTAAATGAAATAATTTTGGCAAAAATAATGTAATTTTAGAGTCAGGTACTAAAGTGTAAGGTCATTGTTGCTAAAGAGACAAAAGCACAGGAATCTGTTAGGAAAATAACAATGCCACTTGGCCAATTGTTTTATAAGAGAAAATCCCCCGTTAGAGAGGGCATTCCTTCAAGACAGTCTGCATTCTGCTTTGAAAGCCAGAACACTTCAGGAATCGCTCAGTGCCAGTGATACATATTTGCCTTTATTCTAGATATATTAAAATTCTTTATTAAAAAATTACTTAAGTTGCCTACTTACACACCCTCTGCCTTTTTGTACTTAGAAACTGGTCTGATGCCACTCTATTTGTACACCCTCAAGTTGCATCATAATTATATTTGTAAAATACTGCACTTGTCAGACGAAAGAGTTAGCAAAAAACTAGCCCAACAAATTATTGCAAACAAGCTTTCTTGGTACCAAGAAATTGTTGAAATGGCAAACAGTCTTGATATAGGTAAAGAATTGACACTGAACAATATACAAGAATGGGGAAGTATATTTATAGAAATGCGTAATAAGCTGGAGAGGAATTTAAGAGAGAAGTTTGTATTTGAAATGAATAAATCTACCTTCTACACGCATTATAGTGAATTGTCATTTAATCTGGATAGAAACAATTATTTGCATAGTGATATGTCCTTATTAAATATTAGATGGATAGCAAAGATTAGAAGTGGTACATTAAGACTAAACTGTTTGCCATATAATAGTAATTCTTGTGATCGCTGCCCGCTTTGTAATACTGAGGAAGTGGAAACACTACATCATTTTTTAGTTGACTGCCCAAGACTTGAACATATTAGACTTGAAAATTTAAAAAAAAGCAACATATCCACCCAGTAAATGCTAAATCTACTAAATGGTAGTGATTGGTTCGCTCTGATTGGTTATGTTACAAAGGCCTGCTCATTTAGAAATATGAATTTGCAAATTAAATAATAGCATTGTCAATAGTTGTAGTGGGAAAAATAAATAAATAAACAAAAAATAAAATAAAATAAAATATTAAACTTCATAAATTAATAATCACGAAGTATAATTATTGCATTTATTAAGATTTATATTTATAATTAATAGTATAATAAGATCAGTTCTCGTGAATTTCTCTGTAGCATTTCGTATATATATTTGATTTTTTTCCTTTGTTTGTAATGTACCTTTCTTAAGATATAGTAAGATCGCAAAGTATTATTTAATCATAAACCTGCTCCTGCGACGTGGTGTCACAAGCAGACAGTCTTTATGTTTTTGTAAAAAGCTTGTTTGTCCTACTTATATGTATACTGTATTTATATAATAAATAAAGACAAAAATAATAATTTATTCTAGATATACATCATTTATTAAGATATAATTGTGATATTGTTAAGTACTTAAATTTACTTAGAGATAATATATTTATTTTAAAAACAGTGGTACTCTCTTGATTATTTTTCTAACACTTCACTCTCTTAAACATATATACTTACAAGCCCTTTTACTAAACCGCTCACGCCACAACCAACTACCACAAATACACCATCACCAATAACATTTCACCTTCAAGCCAAATGTATCTAAGATCACATTTACTTATTGTAATATTGCAGATTGTAAATATAAATAAACAAAAACAAAAAAAAATGTATAAGTAATATGTTTTATCTTTATTGACAATATAAATTTTTTTGAAGTAAATATCTCTTTTATGTATATACACACACACACACACAAACAATTCTTCACTGTACTTGAAAAAAAAAAAAAAAAAGAGAAATAAAAACATATTTAGTATTCAACTTCTGTTTCTTGAATACATAATTATGTAACAGACTAACAATTACTTATTTAAGCAATAAATAAAAAAAAAACGATCCATTTTTTTTTTTTTTTTTTACTTTTTAAACATATTTTATGATAATAAATGAAAGTATATTTTATTAAGCTGCACTATTTTTTTTTTTTTTAATTTATCATTTTTAATTTATTCTAGCAGATAGTAAGTCTTTAAGAAGGCGTCAATGTCAAAAGATCTTCTACCATTTTCAAAAACAATTAAAACAGTTGAGACACAGGAGAAACTTAAATGTTTTTTTTTTTGTTTTTTCTTGAACCATTTTCATTTTCATTGATAAATATAATTGAATTGAAATGTGATAATATTTTTTAAAAAACAAATAAAAATGCCGCCAAATACATTGCCATTCCTATTCATTTTATAGTATTTAGCCACTTTACTTTTAGAATGGAAATGGTCCAAAAGTTGGAATTTTTTTTTTGAAGAATGCCAAGTTTCAAGTATCCGCATGTTAAAAAACAATGGCGATGAATAGTTAAACAAAAATAATTTCTAACAAAAAATAGGTCACGACAATCGTAATTCTTACGATTATGTTGACTGTTTATCAAATTATATTTGGCAGCTAGAGCTAGACGTCTAAAGGCTGATCGCCAATATGTCGAAGGCATCTTAAAAAAAAAAATTGATTCAAAATCGTATTTATATATATATATATATATCCTACGCCAGTCTCGCCTTGCAGCCATATAATCTCGTGCAACCCAGTACAACGTGAATGTCCTTCTATACTCGTCGAGTTCTTCTATGGAATTTCGTTCATTTTCCATACCTGAAGATGGTCAGCATCCAACTCACATTACTGCACAGGGGGCTCTGTGGGGTATTAGGCAGTCTTATTCCTATTCCTATTCGGCATAGATGATCATTGAAGCAATCGTGCTAAGTGACAGCTTGAAAGCATGCCATGGCCACATCTCTTGTCAAGTCAGGCGGAAGCTGGTATTCACTATTCTTAAGCATCTCTCATCGCTTGCCTTTGGAATGCTTGCGCAGTACTTTTCCTCAGTTATCTTTTTAGCACTATTCTTTGCTAAAAATTTATTTTTTAACACTAAGCACTATACTTTTCGCCGACTCGTACGTCGTCACTCTCATGTCTGGCTGGTTCTTCAGGGAGTCCTGTCGAGCCAGAGCATCTGCTCGGTCGTTCCCGTGCAATCCGCAGTGACCGGGGATGCATTTAACAAGAACTTTTTTTCCCTGCTCTTTAGCCTTCTCCATTAGATTTTTACTTCTTAAAATATCCGGATGTTCTTTATGTGATTCACTTTGCATTGTAAGAATGGCCGCCTAAGAATCCACGAAGAGGACAAACTTCCTCTTAGGACTTTTCTCAAACAGTGCCAGAGCTAGGTATACTGCTCTGATCTTCACGTCGAAATTATTCAAAATCTCGTTTGCTGCACTATTTTTATACAGTTTTGTTGCCTTTTTATCTTTTAGCTGGAATTGATTTTAAGTTACATTTATTTATTCAGTCTCAATGGATTAGAGGAATATTTATTACTTACTTATTTTTCCAGTTTGGCCATATATATTGAAGAAAGTTCTTCTTGAAAACTTTTTTTCTTATTCATAGCACATCCGATTAAATTTTTCTTTAAAAAAGTCAAATTCGAAAATCTGTCACCATCACCATATACCAGAAAGAAATAGTCAAAAAAGATTATTTTTCATCAGCCCAGAAACAATAACAATGGTCGTCGAAATCGGTTTCTTTTGAATTTACTCGGAATCATTAAAAGAAGTAATTTTACTTTGGACGTGATTGCAAAATTTCATTCTTCACTTGATGTGCGAAGTCCCCTCCTCATTCTACATTATCTTCTACCTAATTTGTTTACTAACCAAAGTTGAAACAAAATTCTTATTAGCAAAAACAAAATGATGCGCTTGAAAAATTGATACATTACGATTAAAGTAAACCATTTAGCAATGTTTACCTTGAAATTTGAAACAAGTTTTTAAAAAAATGTTCCAATAAATTTTCTATTACACTGATAAGTGATAAATAATTTTTGCTGTTATTAAAAAAAAAAACGATAATAGATGCATAAATTTAAGCTTACATTTAACCTTAAAGAAATATAGATACGATCTTAAAGAAATAGAATATTCTAACAAATATGTAAATTACTAGTATTGTTTTGTAATAAAGCCTTTTTTTAAAATAAATCATTTTTTAGAATATTCTAATTTAATATATAATTTATAAACAAGATAAAAATAAAATTATCTTTATTAGGTATCTTTATGTAATAAAAAAGTATTTCTAGTTATTGACGATTCATAAAGAATAAAAAGTCTATTATCATGCACCACTAAACTTTCTCATGAATTTAATTATTTCATTTTTTTAAAATATAAGAAAAAAAAAAGCTAACTTAACATACATTATGTTTAAGAATGGTTAAACTTCTCAATTCACTTCACAACTGTGATTATTATCTTATTTTCAAATTATGCGTCTATTTCGGTTATAGTACAGTAGTTATTTTATTATTTTATATCTATTTCTATTGTTCATATCTTTTTATTTATTTATTTATATTTGTAAAAAATATACTCTTTATATTATCTCTAGCTTTCGGTCAACTTGTTTAAGACGTTCCCTAAATCTACTTCTTCTCTGGCGATACCACCTGTTGTAGACTCTTGTCCTTCCTTTTGATCGAGTTTTTTCTAATTGAAATTGGTTATTGGATCCATTAAGAGATAATTATATAATATATCGTGTCTTCTTTTTCTTTTGACGTATGCTTCCAACATTCGCCCATACTTGAACAGATATTATGGAATTGTATCGAAAGATATTTTCCATCATAGCCTGCTTCCTCTTCGTATTCACGTAAAATATCTCTGATACTTTCCCCAGCTCTGCGGACCCAACCACAATAACTAAGTATGGAAATATTCTTATTCAATTTTCACACAGTTGCAGAAATCTTCTAAAGACAATAAGCCCATAGCCAGTCAATCGGACGAAATAGAAGATAATGTTTGCAGACGTTTTCTCTAATTTTAACTATTATTTTACATATGTACGTGTATCCAGTTGTGTAGTCTCTAATTAATGTCCATGCCTTTCTAGACAATATAAAATCCAACCACCAGAATCTTAATTTGTCTTGAGCTTCAGTTCATCAGCTGCTCTCCCATATTCTTCTTCGGAAAGATGGCTATATCCATTTATAAAATATGGTCATTCTATAAGAAGCTTCTTAGCCTAATATATCTCAATTTTTTTCCCCCACACTTTACTATAGTAAAAGTTACATAAAAGATGTTGTGGTTGGGTCCGCAGAGCTGAAAAGCATGAGAGAGATGCCTGCTTCTTTTTGTGGTCATCGACCGGTTTCGGGCGTTCACCGATCATCAGGATGGTTTTTGTCAGGATTATATTTAGGTGTGATATTGTGAAGTAGATCAAAGTTTTTTAAAGTATATATTGGCTTTTATATTAAAGATGTATAAACTATTAAACTGAATTTAAACCCGAAACCGTTCGATGACCACAAAAAGTAGCAGGCTATCATGGAAAATATCTCTGTTACATTATAAAAGATGTTTTTAGTTAGCCAATTTTCCTAATCCTGATACCACTGATGGTTCTTTAAAAACATGTTTGATTTTTATATGTAAATCGTAAAAGTGAATTTTCTTATACGTATTTCTTCTTATTATTATTGTATTTACAAATTATTATGGGCCAGCTCGCTTAGAGCTTTACACATAGGGCTATTGAAAGATAAAGAAACAATAAAACAAAGATGAGTTTTGTCAGAGATCTTGGTACAGTCTGGGTTTTAATCGTCTGGATGAAGTAGGCTCGCCTATGTGGTAATGTGAAGCTGAGGGTAGTGTGTGAAGCGTTAGGAAGAAATTGTCTGTAAGTTTAGTCATGTGTGTGTATATATCTGGCATGTCAAGTTCTCTGTGTGTTTGTGTGTTTTTGACAAACCAGGGAGCGTTTAGTGCAATTCGCAGTACCTTGTTTTGGAAAGTCTGCAATCGTTTTGTCAGTGTGTTGCTAGCTGTTATCCAAACTGGACAGGCGTATGTCAGGAGAGGTCTAAGGAGAGTTTTATAGAGTAGTGTGGTGCAGGAGTGTTTGAGTGGTGTGTTTCTGTTAATGAGTGGGTAGAGTTGTTTCAGTCGGGTGTATGCTTGTTGCACTTTAGTGTTAATGTGTAGTCTCCAGGTGAGTCTTGTATCAAGGATTACGCCCAGATAACGCACTCCTTGGTCTTTTTGTTTCCAGGGAATTTGCTGGTTGTCAAGTGTTAGTAGGCGAAGGTCTTCATTCCGAAACCGCCGGAGAGCGAAGATTTTCGCTTCAGTTTTAGATGGGTTTAACTTTAGCTTCCATCGGTGAAACCAGCCAGATATACAGTCTATTGATGTTTGTAAGTCAGTAATGCTTTCGTTAATGTCTGTACTGGATGAGGCTAACATGGTATCGTCCGCGTAGGTAGCTAAGGTCGCTGTAGTAGGTTCAGGTATGTCTGAGCTGAGAGAGTATTGGGCTCATGATTGCCCCTTGTGGTAGTCCCGCTAGTATTTGTCTTTCTGTACTGAATGTATTGTTGAGTCTTACCTGGAATGTTCTGTCTTGTAAGAAGGATCCTATTATTCGAGTTAGGTATGTTGGTGCGTTTGTGTTTGTAAGTTTGTAAATTAGTCCAGAGTGCCAAACAGTATCAAATGCAGCAGCTACGTCAAGAAATATTGCTGCCGTGTATTTTCTTTCCTCAAAATTGTGTACAATGTTCTGTGACTCTTTTTAGTTGGTGTAGTGGTGAGTGTTTTTGTCTGAATCCAAACTGATGAGGTGGGATTGTGTTAGAGGCTGTCAAGTGTTTTAAGAGTCGTTTGTATATTATTTTTTCTAATATTTTGGAGAGAGATTTAAGAGACTGATTGGGAGATAGCTGTTAGGATCGCTTTTTGGTTTACCAGCTTTATGAAATACTATCACTATAGCATTTTTCCACTGTTTAGGAAAATATCCTAATCTAAGACAAGCATTGAAGATCCCAGTTAGGAATGCAAGACCTTTCTGAGGCAGGTTTTTTATGGCAATATTGGGAATTAAATCGTCTCCCGGGGCCTTTTTGTTGGGGAGACCTTTGATTATGGATAAAATTTCGGAAGGAGAAGTAAATGCGATAGGAAGTTCTGCTGTGTGGTGAGGTTGTTGGAGTTCGGAATAGATCTGGTCTTCAATGTCCTGGTCCGTATGGTCAGTTAGAGTAAATTTGTTTTCTAGATGAGTCGCTATTGCTTCGCACTTTTCTTCATCGCTTATTGCCAACACGTTGCCTGATTGTAGTGGAGGAATCTGAGTGTGTTCGTTTAGCAGTCTTTTTGTTTCTTTCCAGAGACAACTGTCGCCTGGAGTCATCGCTTCTAAGTATGTTCTGTAAGTGGAGATTCTGTAGTTGTCAAGTTCCCATTTGATTTGTCTAGCTAGTCGATTGAAGTGAGTTTTATTTGAAGGGTCTCTAGTTCTCTGCCAAATCTTACGAATTCTGTTTTTCTCATGGATCAGGTTAAGAATTCGACCTGGTAGTCTCTTAGTTCTGTGGACGTTGTCTTGTCGTTTGTAAGTAGAGTGATAAACACCTGTATAAATTGCCTGTGTAAATGTGTGAAGTGAAGTGTCAATGTCGTCGTAGGACCTGTAATGAGTTGGTATTGTTAATAGGTTATTCATTTCATGTCTGTAAGTTTCCCAGTCTATCTTTCCAGTGATTAATTTTGGTGGTTGTTCATTGCGTTGTATATGAGAGTGAAACGTACATATTACTGGAAGGTGGTCTGAGTCCAGTTCACTGATTGGGTCCAGATGTATTGGCATATTAACATTGCGTGATAATGCGATGTCCAGTATGTCAGGTTGGTAGGTACGTTGTGTAGGATAAAATGTGGGTTCTTCTGGGGCTGAGATCAGTATGTTTAAGTTGTCTGTCGCCATCAGTAGCCTGGTACCATTGTTGTTGGTAGTTCGGCATCCCCAGTATGTATGTTTGCTGTTGAGATCTCCTAGTAACAGTGTGCTGTTATGTGTAAAAATTTGTTGAAGGTCGTCTTCCAGAAGTCTTGTGTTCGGTCTTAGATAGGCAGATAAAATTATTAAAGGGCCTGTTTGGGTAGCTATCTGAATAGCTACAGCTTCAAGATTATTTAATGGAGTTAGGGGGAATATCTGGTGTTTAATGCTTATTTTCACATAGAGGGCGACTCCACCTGAAGCTACACGTGTCTGTCTATCAGTTCGGTAGGTGATGTATCCTGGTATTTTAAGTCGGTCAGTTGAGTTAAGATGTGTTTCGGTAATGCATCCTATGTCAATGTCGTATCTAGTAAGAAAGTCAGAGAATATAGACGTTCGCGATTTAAGTCCGTTGGCATTCCAATTTACTAGTGTTAAGTTGTGTGTGAAGCTGTCTATGATTGTCCATTGTTTGAAAAGAAGAAGTTCTGAACCAGGTTAGAGAGCAATTGTTTTAGGTGTGGGATGATAGGAGTGATTACCTGTAGGAGTAGATCTTTTATGGCATTGAATATAGTTGTTGCAGGTTCGGAAGAAACGTTAGAACTCTGGTCAGACGGCCTGCTGGTTCTTCTTCTTTGTGCCCAGTAGTTGGGAATCGAACTGATAGGAGTGCTTGCGCTAGGTTTCTCTGGAGAAAATTTAGTTCTTATTTTGGGTGAAGAGTCTTGAGGCGTGTTGTTTATCCTTGATGAGGTGTTTTCTTGTGCGTTTCTTGATTTCTTTCTATTGATTATTTTGATTAAGGTTTGACATTTACTAAAGTTGGCTGTATGATCCCCATTGCAATTTATACATTTGGGTGTTTCCAGCTGGCGGTTTGGGCATACGGAGAAGTGATGGTCGCCTGCGCATTTTACACATTTAGGGTCTAGTCGGCAGTAGTTTTTGGTATGTCCATATTGCTGGCAATTTGTGCACTGTGGGATGCGGCTGGTCTTTCGTCTGGGCTCCACTGTGATTACTGAGTAATAGAGACGGGTAAGCTGAAATATTGCTCTTCCTTTGTTGTCATTTTCCAGAAGTACTGCGCAAAGAGGGGTTGGTACAGGGGGTTCACATTTTTTGTTCATTAGCCTGGTAACTGAGATCACTGGATAGTTTTGTGTTAATTCTTCAAATATTTCTTTATCAGTGACTGAGTACGGTATACCCCTGATTACAACTGATAATTTTTTGTCTTCGGGGTTCACAAATGTGTAGTATTTTGTGCCTGTGTCATCGTAAAATTTTGTGAGTTTTCTAAAGTCATCTGAATTTTTTAATAGTATTTTCAGCTTGTTTTTGCATAATTGGGTTTCAAAAGAAGTGCCGATTTTGTTTTTAATTTCTTCAATAGTAGCTTGATAATTTTCTGTGTTCATTATAAAAATTGGTGGGATTTTCATCTGTTTGTTTGAGTTATTCTGTGGTTCTTCAGGTTCAATTTCGGATAACGGTGCATATTTATTGTGCGTTGGTATTTGTGGTCTATTGTAAATATATGTTTTTTGGTTGCGAGTGGGTGCTGTAGTTTGATCAATCTGCATTTCATCTTTGTCATGTACAGTTAGCCGTGGAAAATCAGAATTGGAATTTAAGTCTAAAATTTTGGGTGATTGTGAAGTTCGGGGTTTTTTGAAAGAGATAGGAGGACTGTACTCACCCTCATCGATAATATTTCCTTGGTCTTCATCTAATACTTGTTGTGCCCACTGAGTTAATGCGTCTTCCTTCCTTATGCTCATGTTAATGAGCGAATTAGAAATTTTCTTTGCTCTCCCTTTTTCAGGGATTGCTCGTTTGTCAATTGCCTTGTTTTTCACCTTTAAAGACTTCTCAGAAAAGTCAGTGCAGCTATTTATTTTATAGAACTAAAAACTTGAAGTTTTACTAAACAAGCGATCAGCTGAGAATCCATAAGTATTTCTTGAATTTAATAATTATTTAGTTATTTCTCTGCTCTTTAAGTACACCTTTTGTAACAACACCAGTTTGCAAGATGGATTCTTCTGTAATAATTTCAATCTGCATTGTATTGTCGAATGGATTGCTTGGCCAATCGAGTACTATTTTCTTTATAGTTCTAATTCCATTTACAGTTCTGCAGTAGCTTTTCTAATGAATCTTTCTTAGCCTCTAATACAGAGGACTATTTTAAGAGTATTTTTGCTTATACAAGTCTTATTCGCACTGATTTTTATTTTAAAATGTCTCCCGCTTTGCCATCTGATTATTTATTTATTTTCTATTAATGAATGTATATATTTTTTTTACAAAAGATAATGAAATATATAAAAAGAAAAACATCATCTAATTCATTGATTGTAGGTATGTAAAAGTAAAGTTGTAAAAGGATAACGTGGGCGTGTTTCCAATGTAGAGATTATGTTAAACATTTACAGACGAAATAATTGACACATTGTTAGTATTGGTAGAATGGCTTGTTACTGACACACTTAGTATCTGATGAGTTAAATTAAATGTATCGCTCCTACCTGTAGCTTGTTCACAGTGCTCTAATGGCCGACACCAAACTTCAGGAGGTGTTGGATCAGATAGACTGGTACACAGGCACTTGCTCAACACAACTCTGGAATGTCTTTTTATTTTATTTATTTATTTTTTTTTTTTTTTACTTCTTTAAGCACTGCTACCTCTTGGTGCCAATTATTGTCCAACAACTTGAAACATAATGTTGTTCCATTCACAACATTCACTTTCTAACAATTATAAATAATATTTAGTATAATATCTTATTAAATAATTAATATTAGTAATACATGATTTGATTCATTTATATATATGTGTGTGTGTGTTGTTGTGGTGGTTGGTTCCGCAGAGCTGGAAAGCATCAGAGACACTTTCCTTGGTAGCCTGCTTCATTTATTTTGTGGTCATCGACCGATTTCGGGCGTTCACCCATCTTCAGGATGCATTTTTCAGACAGTGTGACAACACAGACTTGGACAGAGCAAATCTGTGTTGTCACACTGTCTGAAAAACGCATCCTGAAGATAGGCGAACGCCCGAAACCGGTCGATGACCACAAAATAAATGAAGCAGGCTACCACGGAAAATGTCTCTCATTTTTATATATGTAAGTTATAAGTTGGTATTTTGCAATTCACTTTTTAAAAACCACAATATTTATTTACACAACAGAACAACAATATACACTTGAGTTAAGGTGTTATTATGAAATTAAAAAGGAAGAGCGCTGCTACTACAATGAATGTTCAATGAGAAGAGAGCGAGCGTTATAAATCTTAATCATTTTATATTTAATACTATCTTAATGAAGTGGAGTGTGTGTGTGTGTGTGTAAGAAATGGAAGTGTGCGTGTGCTGTTGTTATCAGCTTCTAAGAATGGTAGGTGTATAATTGATAAATAGAATGAATTGCAATAATACTACAATGTAACTTGTATGTATATATTTACTTAGAAATAAAGGTTTACATTTTTTTTTTTTTTTTTAATATTTCAAGATGTAATGAGTCTGAAGAGGCTCATTGCAATATGGGCGAAACATCGGTTTTGTAGCAAACCACTGACGCGTTCTCGACCCGGAAATTCAAGTGTGTTTGCAAGAAAATGGCCGCTGAAACCTAAAAGACTATATTATTACCTTCTTTTTATGCTGTTAGAGGAGTAAGTCAAATATGTTTTTAGTCAAAGATTTTTTTAAGTTTTTATTTATGCTAATTCACTGGTTGACCAAAAATAAAAATAAAAAAAATCATTTTGGGATTCAGCGGACGTCAAATTATTTTCGGGACCAATCACTTTCGAAAATTCCAACAAGTCTTAGTCTTTTTGGACTCTAGAGTAGCGGGAATCCTTTAAAAGTAATTGTCTTAAAACTATAAATTTGTTTACAAAATAAAGTTTAATTTTATAGAATTTTAAAAAAATACAACAATATAGATAATAACTTTTTAATTTGTTTACATATATTTTATTAGATTATATTTTATTGTGATGAAATTAAATAAATAAATGAAATATGTGTTCCATTAACGGTGTTAGAAATGTAAATTTGCATAGTTGGTTCTGGTCAGGGCTGTTTTCGTTTGAGGACGGATCATGCTAAATATTTTTTTTAGAAATATTGATTAAGAAAAATATTTTTACTTGATCCACTTTTAATTAATCATGAATATAATTACAGTTGTTTTTTTTCTTAGTTTTTTAATTAATTCTCTAACCTGATTTTTTTTTTCTTTCTTCTTTTCCATAAATGTATATGTACAAGTCTTTTTCTTATCTGGTAGTTAGCAATGGAAGTTCTCTACCAAGTAAAGGGGCTGTTTGAGCTGAGATATAGTTACCGTCCCCCTCTAGCACTTATTAAAGCAGCAAGAAAACTTTGCTAAATATACTCCACCATTCTCCCTTATCAATAAAACTCTTATATAACTCAAATCTAAATGACTTTCCATAACGTTTCCTTAATGATTTCCGGAATCTAACTTCAAGATTTTTATCAAAAAGCCTATTAATCAAAATATTATTCTGGAATTTTTTTATTCTTTCGAAGTTTTGGAAAAAATATGCCTTTACAAAAGTTTTAAAATGAACTGACTAATTAAGAAAAATAAAGATTCCGACTATTCAAAAAATTGAAGAATAAAGATGGTCCCCTTCACTTAGCAGGACTTATTTGAGTTTCTTCGTTAACTGATCTTAATCGCTGGCTCAGGTCTCAAGGTGGCCTGAGAAATAATTCTTCGCAAAAGTTGATTCAATGTACAACTGAAAAAAATCTCTCCAAATAATAGCCCTCATAATGGCAGAGGACAATCAAGCAAAATCTGCACTGACTATAACTCCAGAACAATTAGGCTGCTATATTTCTTATGCCTATAATGTACGGTCAACAGATCTCTATAAATCTTAAAACCCTAAGTTTTGGTGGTTTCTGTGGAGCATTGTTCAAAATCGTTGCTTTTTAATTGAGGTTAAATACGTGTTCCATTAACGGTGTTAGAAATGCAAATTTGCATAGATGGTTCTGATCAGGGCTGTTTTCTTTTGAGGACGGTGTAGTGGAAGAAGAATTGTAAACATAAATATAGTTTTGAAAAATATTTTAAATGAAATAATTTTGGCAAAAATAATGTAATTTAGAGTCAGGTATTATAATTTAAGGTCATTGTTGCTAAAGAGACAAAAAGCACAGGAATCCGTTAGGAAAATAACAATGCCACTTGGCCAACTGTTTTGTAAGAGAAAATCCCCGTTAGAGAGGGCATTTCGAACAGTCTGCCTTCTGCTTTTAAACAAAAATAGTCTGTTTTAGACACCGAACCAGAACACATCAGGACTGTGCCAGTTATGAAAGTTAAAACATAAGAGTTTAGCATTTAATCTAGATAAATAATTGATTTATACATAATCGCTGTGATATTATAAAACTATTTAAATTCACTTAGAGAATATATTTATTTCAAAAACAGTGGTGATTTCTTGATTATTTTCTAATACCTCACTCTCTTAAATATATATACTTACAAGCCCTTTTACTAAACGCTCTGAATAATGCTCTGGTTTCAGGAAACAAATTAAATTGTGTAAAAAAAAAAAAAATTAAAATCTCTGCTTAGTAAGTTCCTCATTTCGAAGACATAATATGTTTCTCATTTTTGTATATATTTAATTTCTTATAATTTCTTAATATTGCAAATATACATATATGTATGGTAAGTAGTGCTGTATGCTTCTCCCAGCAGGTTCATTCACATCACATCTGTAATAGTATATTGAAATTGACTAAAATATGTTTAAAAAATTAATGAATGAGAAGTTTATTTTAATAAAGTTTATGAAATAGGTAAAGCGCAAAAAGAAGATATTTTTATTGCAGAATCATAATTAATCATTGTTAGATATTTCTATTAGCTTGCTAAGATATGGTTCTCTGTTTATATTATGTATAGTGAACAAAATATAACACATACCAGTATAAAAGGCTACGTTAAAACTATTATAATATATGTACATAATTAGATCTTTTTAACGGATCTTAAATTGTTTTATCTTATATTAATTATAATACAGTTTTTTAATGTTGAAAATATGCAAAACATCTTTAAAAATAAAAATAAATAAAAATGAAATATTAAAATTAAGTACAGTAAAATTAATACAACTTTATTATACTGCACATTGTATTTACATTGCACATTAAATTTTGCCTCGTAAATAATAATATCTTTTTTTTTTTAAGCATATTTAGCTTTTAAACGAGAAGAAATTTTACTCCAAAACAACTGTAATGATTTCAGTGTTGAATTAATGCTGATTTTTTTTTTTTATTAAACCTTAATAGAATACAAATCCTCCACTCCAAAGATTGCGTCCGCCGTCGATGCAATTCATTACGCTTCCAGTAATAAGAACTTCATTGGTCTGAAGATTCTCGTGAACCTCAAGAATTTTTATTATTTATTTATTTATTTATTTAGGAGCGTCAACATCTGTGCTTGGAGCTATCTTAGGGCACTGTCAGCTCCGGTCAGTGTTCTTTCGTTGCAGACAATCCTGCCCATCACCAAGCAGTGAGCTATAAAGGCTTCTAGGAAGAGAGAATGTAAAGGTAGCTTTGCCTGGTCTCGAACACGGCAAGAAAGCTAAATCCCATTATAATATTATTTCAGTATTAATTAATTTCGGTATTATTTCAGTAAGTTTTCAACAAAAATATATATTTTGAGATCCTCTGAGTATAATGTTTTTAACAGCTAGTTCAGTACATCTATTTATGTGTGTGAGTTTGTGTGATAAAATATCTTAGAAATGACAAATCTCAGGAAGTCCAAGATTATATTCAGTTCTGGTATCACCATGTGATCCTGTAGCGGAAAGTGGGCTAGCAATTTCTTGAAGTTTCGTGGCCCCCCCCTAAGGGGACCCAGCTTAATAACAATAACATGAACACTACTTACCCCTAGATTCTATTAGATTTTTGTGGGGATTGACTATTAAGCCTTGCAAACCCTATGTGGCACCCACAAGTTAGAGTACCCTCTCCAGCCCTCTATGTTTAATTATTAGACTTAGGAGTCTAGAGAATGACTCCTGCATGAGTCTTGAACGCGTCAGTTTCTTCTCCCCAAAGAGGAGTAATCTCGGCCACACAAGCCCTTTACACTGACTCAGTTCATGCAGTGCTGTTCCTTCTTCTTTTTTCTAGCTCTGCATTAAGCCTGCGCAAGTAGCTGTTATTAAACTTTTTCACCTGCCTTTGGCTTGGGTTATAACCCACCATTCTTGCGTTTTGTCGTGCACCTATGCTCTGATGACTGCACTTATGGAGCATTTTGCACACCGCAGAGAGGTTCGGGTCCTAAGGAGCCCTCCCCAAGGCAATCTGCCGCCTCGTTGCCCTTATAACCTGAATGCCCAGGTACCCAAACTAGAAAAACTTTGTGTTGGCCTAGTCCTAGGCTTGACCCTTCCTGCTATATATTTGGTTTCTATGGCAAGGGGGATTCTCACTTCCACAAGTGTCGGCTGTTTCAAGCCTCATAGAATCATCTTCTTTGATTTTGAAGGGGATTTATGGAGAGACCTTCTGCCTTGCACCATTATTCCACCATATTTAGGGCTCTTTGCGAAAGCCCCGAAATAGTATCTGTGAAACTCCACTCACAACGATGTCCAGGTAATGAGAGCTTTCGCTAACATGCTAGGAGATCTTCGGCTAACATCCTCCACAATAATCACGACAAAATGCCTACCTGTGGACAGCCTTTACGTTCACTGGCATCTATAGAGAAATAGTCTAGCGTGACTGTAACAGTCCTTCCCAAAGACTGCATTTAGTCCACTGGCAAATTGTTGGTGGTGTACTCCTTCTTATCAATGCATCTATCTATAAGGATACAGATGAGACTTTAGAGCACCTACAATTTCTTTGTCCTGAAGGAATTTTGCAGTAGCTTGTTTAACTTCTAGCCCAAGGTCCCTAGATTTTCCTACCTTATTGCATATTGACGATGATTGAGAGGGTATTTCCCCACACTTTCGTCCCTAATGACCTGTCTAACTACCCAGCACACACATAAATACAAATCACTTTTATTTGGAACACTTTTCCGGTCAAATTATGTTTTGAAGGTAATCAGGAAACAATAGCGTTAAGCTTTCCTCTAAAGTACTACTTCAATACAATGTATGGTATTATTATCTACATAATATTGAAGTACGTAGAGGCATTGCAGCAGTTCCAAATTTGAAGAAAATCCTGTTAACCGGAATAGAGAATTTTAGAAATTTTTGGATTTATCTTGAAAATGGCTACAACCATTTCTTTTAACTTGCTCACTACACAGAACACCTGTCAGCCCTATCAATTTTTCAAAAAAAAAAAAAAATTGATTTGAGTGAGTTTTGTGGGGTCTCTTGTTACGTTTAAATTTAAAATGATGCTACATGGTCTTGAGACAGAGGGCACTCACAGTGTCCTCTCAGGCATATATATATATATATATAAACAGAGATACTTTCCAGCTCTGCAGAACCAACCACAATAATGTATATATATATACGAGTATAAAACTCCGCCACCTTTATTTTTATGACCAACCTAATTAAACGTTTTTAAACATTGCAGATTTAAAGAAAATATTTGTCATTAAATTGTATTAATTGTTGTTAACAGAAAGTCGTGTGAGTGTTTCACACCAGATTGTTTTAACCTTTCTATATATATTTCTTATTAATGCTTCCTTAATCGCCCGTTCATGCGGTTAAGACAACCTAGCATCTCCATTATATTTCTCGTACCCAGCTCGAAGTACGATACCGGTACGCGTATCTCGGTGAATCCCGGGATACTTCAAGTCATCTGTTTTATATATAGCGGAAATCCACAGGCATCCTAGTTAGCGCTAACTTCTTAATGTTGGCCGAAATTGTGTTTTTTTTTTGTTTCATTAATATTTTCTGAGAACCGGTAAGTTTTCTTTCCTGATTGGTCACAGGCCATGGACCATGGTCTATTGTCCGGAGCATGCGCAATGTAAGAAATGCGTTTTAACAAGATTGAAAACGGACTTTGAACTAAAAACAGGTGTTCAAACTGAACCTCAAACCAGTTTGAAATTAGTTTGTGATCAATCAGTCCAAAGATCAAGTTG
Organism: Triatoma infestans; assembly: GCA_011037195.1. Classification (NCBI taxonomy): domain Eukaryota; kingdom Metazoa; phylum Arthropoda; class Insecta; order Hemiptera; family Reduviidae; genus Triatoma; species Triatoma infestans. The sequence goes on from JAAEAF010002017.1 coordinate 124,418, forward strand.
TCAATGCAACCTCAATCATGAATCATAGAGTTGTTATGGGGAAAGTACGAATCTCAAATGTATACATTAAAATACTAGGCATTTAAAACATTACCTAGCTACTTTAGGCAAAGTAAGAAATATCCTTTTTATTTCATACTTGGGCTAGGTATTCTATACACTGCCTAGGCATTCTATAGGATGTCTACGTCGCCTTACGCAAAGAATGGAAAGACTTAAAAACATCTCTCCCCTGCTATAGCTGCTGCCGTGTACATGGAAGCAATCACGGAGAGAGAACAAAAAGGGCCCAAAAGAAAGCGCTTCAAAGATGCTGTGTTCCACAGTTTCTGACCATTCTTGGCTCCGCTGAATGCTAAAAACTTAACCAGTATTGTAAACATACTAAGCCTCAAATGGTCCGTCCCTCTGGTCACTGGCTTTGGTTGGTGTTTCCTCCACTCATAGGTATATTTAAATGAATTACTCCTATAATACAAGCGGTAAAACATCGAGAGCAGATGGATTCGATATGATGTAGATCAAATAGACATCGCTCCAAGACATTGCTTCCAAGCCACTCTCAGACAATCCGTCGTCGCTTCGCTATCCCAGCAAGACTCCGCCTACCAGCGCGGTAGCGGAAGAGGGAGAAGGTTTACGTCCTACCTCAAGACTGCTTATTACCTCGGAGTTTTTGGGGCTTAAAGAAGGAAGATGTTGGGAATTTACGATTTACAAAGATGTGTTTGGTCAGATTCATATATATTTTTAAAATTAATTATTCAGATAGAGTACACAAAAATATTTGATATTTCAAATCTGAACACAAATAACCTAACGAAAATTATGTAATCGCTTTAGCTGTACAGGGAAGGTAATTTTGCCTGCTTTTCCATAGGCATTCAATAGCATGCCTAGACAAATTCGAGAAATGGGGAAATTCTACACACTGCCTAACGTCTTTAGATGGTGCATGAAATGCCTAAGCATTGTACATAATGCTTGATTTCTTAGTTTCCCGGTAACCTATACAATGATCATAAATGTGAATGCGCCTTAAATTTACAATAAAATAAATAAATATTAAATTCTTACTCTTTATTACTATTATTAAAAATAATTTCTTATATCTTATAACTAACTTTAGCTATTTGTTTCAGGTATGATTTGTGTTATTTGAAACTTGCTTCTCTATGTAAGTTATTAATTTACTTTTTGATGTAACTTTTTAAAATAGCCTTAAAATTAAATTTTGGAACTTGTTTCACCAAAGATTGGAACAGTCTTAATAAAAAAATCCAAAATATATTTTGATTTGATTACCATCAGTTTTGGTCTTTCCGCTGCAAATTGAGAATAACTAAAAGTGACATATTTTTTTATATTGGCCAAATAGCCGAAGTCCAAAAAAAATAACATATTTTCGATTAATGTTTTTTGAAGCTTATAATTTTGTATAATACAAGCATTTGCATTTTTTTTAATTCAGTAGTTTTTTTATTTATTTATTGAAATATTTTTCTTAATTTATTGTTATTAAGGAAGACAGTAAAATCTGATAATAATCATTTATTCAGTACTTCCTTTATACATAGTGGGAATGTAAAATAATAACTTTTTTATTACCATATTACAAATCATAGTCCTTGTCAAAAATTAACGCTTTATTAAAATTAAATATAAATGATGATGATGTTGATAATAAAATTCAGTTACATTTTCAACAAGTTATTGAAGTAAACTGGATACATAAAAATCACTGACCTTTGTTAATTAATTTAGTCTACTGAATTTGTTAAAAAAATATTAATAATTTTTATTGCAATTGTAGTAAAAAGAAACTGCAATTCCAACCTTTATTCATTTTGATTAGACACAATCTTCTCTTTGAAATGTTATTGGTGTGTTGTAGTGTAGTGTAGCTTGTGTGTTTGTAGTGGTAGTTGGTGCAGCACGAGCGGTTTAGTAAAGGGGCTTGTGTTTCTAAGTTTTAAGGGAGAGAAGTAATAAGAATAATTAAGAAAACACTGGTGATAAATTAAAGATTTCTTTAAGATTGTGAAATATTTAAATGCTATGCAATAACACAGCATTATGTTATTAATTTATGCAATTGTGGAATCAACTCTTATGTATAACTTAAAATGCCACATGATTTTAGAGAGCGGATCCTGAAGTGTTCTGTTTCGGTGTATACACACTGTGTGTCTTGTTTGAAAGCAGAATGCAGACTGTTCGAAAGAATGCCTTCTCTTACAAAACAGTTGGCCAAGTGGCATTGTATTAATTTAACGGATTCTTGTGCCTTTGTCTCCCTAATAGCAATGACCTTAAATTACAGTACCTGACTCTAAAATACATTATTTTTGCCAAAATTATTTCACTTAAAATATTTTTCAAAACTATTTATTTTTGCATTTCTTCTTCCACTACATCTCACTCTTTGTGGGCTCCAGCTGTTAGAAAATGCAACTATCCTTCGGTTGCAGGGACCTTGCTCCGACAGTGCTATGTTAACCTACAAAAAACAAAAAATTTCAACATGAATAAACAAAAATTTGGATGATCTTCAAGTAAGCTATCGTTACCTACAATTTACCCTTTTATAAGAAGGAAGAGCATTATCACAAGGAAGGGAGCGACATTGTGAAGGGTTTTTTGGGATCTGTTCGTAATCATATTCAATGATACTCGCTTTCTTTGAAATCGGAGAGAGGAAAAAAACCACTCCGGGGATCTTCTTCAAACCTTTGCGCGTCTAATAGATAGATGAAAAGGAATGCACTAGTAGATTATATCATGCTGTTCCTATTTTCAATTGAGCATTGCAATTCTTCGATAAAATCAGCTTTTCTGCCTTATTATAAAATATAAATTTACATAAGCAGAATGTATTATAAACAATAACAGATATAAATTAGTAAAGCATTATTTAATTATGAAAGATATGATCTGTTGGATAAAATGAATGATCTTAAATGCATTAGACAGTATCGGCGTAATAATATTTAATTAAACGACTTATTACGTGACTAGCTTTCCTTTCGATTTTTTTTCTTGTTTCAGATTGTTTCTTTCAAAATAAACCATTAGAATAAACAAATACATTTAACTTATCTATTTATAAATTAAAAAACAAACAGAACAGTCTAATGGGCACAAGAAAAAACATTGAAATCTAAACGATATAAATTTATCCAAGAAATTGCATTAGCCAATATTTTTACAATAATCTCTTGTAATGAAAGTAGCAATTGGGAAAAATAAATTTGGGAAAATAGTTTAGTGAATTTTGAAAATATTTTACGTGAAATAATTTTGGAAAATAAAATAGTGAAATTTAGCTACTTCAAATAGTGTATGTTAGTGCAGGGGAAAGATTCAGGTACTATAAAATTAAGTTCAGTGCTATTGAAGAGACAAAAGGGACAAGAATCCGTTTGGGTAAGACAATGCCACTTGTCCAACTGTTTTGTAGGAGAAAATCCCCCGCTAGAGCAGAGCGTTCTTTAAACAGTCTAAATTCTGCACTCAACCAGACGAGTCTGAATTAGACATTCAACCAGAACACTTGTCTCGGAAGTCGTTCTATTAACATCAGTGCCAGTCATAAGTTAAAACATAAAGAGTTTAATCTAGCTAGTTTCAGTATATTAATAAGCATATTATTGTGAATTGTTAAGTATTTAAATTCATTTAGAGAATAATATATTTATTTCAAAAACAGTGGTTATCTCTTGCTTATTTTCTAATACTTCTCTCTCTATCTTAAACATTCACACTCACAAGCCCCCTTTACAAAACCGCTCGTGCTACACGCTACTGCTACACAAACAATACACCATCACCAACTACATTTCACTCTATATAAACGTTCTTGCCACCGATGCATTGCATAAAGATATTAAACCAGAGTGTGGAAACTGAATTTGCTCTGGGCAAGTCTGTGTTGTCACACTGTCTGAAAAACGCATCCTGAAGATAGGCGAACGCCCGAAACCGGTCGATGATCACAAAATGAAGCAGACAACCACGGAAAATGTCTCTGATATTAAAACAACTTGGCCCTACCTGAAATAGCCTTTAAATAAAAGTCTGCCTGTTTAATGAGGGAGTTTTTTACGTCTTTAAATTAGTAACGTAAATAATATATCTGAAATTCCCAGAAAAATTGATTTTAGACAATTCTAGGTGGCTAGTAGTCATTATTTAGGTTTATTAAACTACCGCTAAAAGCTTTGCTTGTGGAGACAGGGGACGCTGCACACACTAATCACATTCAGGAGGTACATATGTATAACCCACATTACCATTTTGCAACCCCGACTGAAGAATTGTAAACATTATAATTTTAAAGTAAATTTATCCCTAAATTTGTACTAATTTACAGATTTGTTTTCAAATTGGGAGGGGTGCCACTGTTAGAGGAATGCTCATATTTAATATCAGACGTGGACTATTGTACGTCTTATTTTTTACTCTGAATAGGTAGATGGGTTCAGTGTGCTGGATTTTTTCATTTCATGATCAGCTACCAATTTCGGATGATCTTCCATCGCCAAAAAGTTTTGTGATAAACTGTAGAAATCGTATATTAGCACAATACAATAGGGCAAATGAGGTTGAGCGAAAGGTAACCAACCGATCGATGGTCACAAAATAAAGCACACTGTTACGGGAAAAACCTCTGATAAATTCCTTTCCTCAATGCTCTCTAATTCTCTCTCTCTTTTCATTGTAGAGGAAGTATTTATTACAACGGGTTTTTTGAAATGTATATAGCCGGAAATAAATTTTGTCGAGATTCCCTGGACTATGAAATGATGAAATGATGGTCTGTGAGTGTCTGTGAATGCGTATGTGACTGTGTTTGTACAGTTTATACAACAAAAATATGCTATTTATTATTGAAAATTATGAAACGCAAAAATCATTAAATAGAAAACATTAAACCAATCAAGCCTAATAAATTTTATTAAGGTACTGTTTGTCGGTTTGATGTTATAATACGACAAAATTGGAATGAGAAACGACAGAAAAAGAAAAGAAAATCAAAACAAAATAAGCATAAAATGACAAATTTAATAATTAAGGCGACAAAAATGTAGTTTCATGACAAAAAGACAAAATAAAATAAAATATAGCGGCAACAATATTTAAATGAACGACAAAATAATATGGTCACATTCTAATGAGATCGCATTCGTAATTTATGTTACGTTATGTTATTTTTATAACATGTGTTATGGCCCGCTTTTACTCTACATTTTTTATAGTATCTTTGTTTTAATAATACTGATAATAGTTTAAATGAATATTAAATACAACAGATAATGATGGTAACATTTTTTGATAATTATATCAAAATTGAAATGTTTTTTTTCTATAATTCCAACCAATAGGGCAATTCTCGTTTGGGTAATTGTAGGAGTAAATTAAAATATAAATTATTTTAATGATAATATATGTATAATAATATAATTTTATTTAGATTAGCAATAGAGTAATACAGTATAGTACAATAAATTTCATTATCTTTATCAATCAATTGTTTATAATTATATAGATTAATACAGCTTTTTTACTTTAATGCTTTTAAACCCACATTTTTAGAGTATTTGTTAAGAGAACAACAGGGTGAAACAATAAATACCAGCCCATCTGATCGCTATATTATTTATTGTATTATTATCTAAGAAACTGATGAAAAATGCAGCTAAATCTAAGAATTGCATAACAATAAATTGAAAGTCGATTTTTTTAGGCAATATATAATTTGCTGCAGTACCGTTGTCGTTTGAAACACTTAATTTAGCTACGTCAAAGTACGTCATGGTTAATATGACTGTAGAAGGTCATATTTTAATAGCACAGTTTAATATTCCCTCCCCATTTCATTATTTTCTCTAGCTGCTGTTAGAGGAAGTATTGCAATCATGGCCAGATTTCCCAAATTGGGTCTTCACCGGAAATGCACGTTTGAGGTCCCCTGAGTTCAAAAAAAAGTGGTTTTTAGAAAATGGTCTGTATGAGTGAGTGTGTGTGTGTGTCAGTCTATATAGGTGTATGTGTGAAAAGAATGTCTCATAAAAGAAAAGTTGCAGGAAGTTGATACTTGAGATTCCGTTTAATTGCTACCACCACATTAGAGACACGAAGATTTCCGGCGAAATTTATCAACCGGAAGTGGCACTTTATTGAATGTTTTGTTTTTCAGTTTTTTGTGATTTTCACGAAAACGGCTCCAACGGCTTTCTTTTACTTTTTGTGCGAGTGTACTGCTCTTAGTGAATTGCGGTTGGGGCATCTTGGCTTTAGCCCCTTTCCTGCATCTGCACTGCTACCCTTTCATAACGCTTCCGAGAAAGATTGTAATCGTTTAATCGACTTTGCGCGACATGCTTGGCATTATCGTCGACGTATGATTTGACCATCACAGTCTTATTGCCTTCAAGGCTTGCGTATATTTTTTTCAAATATATTAGATATATTAAATACTTTCGTTTAATTTTTCATTCTTGCCATTTAATAAGCTATTTTTCAGTTTCCTTATTTTTTATTCTCGTATCTATTTATGTATTTTTCTTCTTTTTTTTTAGAGAATATATTTATGTATTTCTCTTTTATTTTTTCAGAAGTATGTATAATTTACTTTTATATTACTTTTATATTAGCAAGCAATTATTTATTATTGCTCTTTATTTTATTTATTATAAACTACTTTACTACTTTATTAAATATTTAATATTAACTACATGTATAAAGAGGTACTAACTTTATTTGAAACATTTCTTCAGGAAAATTCATTTAAGGGTGGGAGGAGGTGGGGTTATGTTTTTCTCTAATGTGCTATTTCAGTTCAACAATGTGCTATACAATTCTGTCAGCTATACTTGAATTAGAATTATATATGTTGCCAAAATTCCTTTTGAATGGAACTGCGACTTTACTGAATAGGTCTTGTCATTTTCTATGTGATTTTTTTTCCGTAAAAATGCCGACGTTTTTTAAATTCTAATGAGAATTGCAAGTGTGTAGAGAATTCCCATTTCGCAGTATGAGAAAGTCGTGTAAGTGTTTCACACCAGATTTTTATAAGATCTGCTTTTTATTTACTAAAATCTGGTGTGAAACACTCAAACGAATTTCTCTTACTAGAGTCTATATTTTCTCTGCTGCTATAATTTACACTTTTACATAAAGCTTATGATAACGTAAATATCGCTATATTGAAAAATAAAATGGTGCAAAATGGAGTTCCGGGCAGGGTTATTATAAATGTAATTGGAATGTTGCAAAGGAGATTTTTAGTGATTAGCTACGGTGATAAGGTTACAGGGCCTAGAACCACCGGACTTGGCCTGCCTCAAGGAGCTGTGCTAAGTCCTATCCTGTTTAACATATATACATCAGACTTAGGAGATAAACTTGGATCGGAAATTAGAACTCTCCAGTTCGCAGATGATATTACGATCTACACGGGAGAGCGGTCTGAAGACAAAGCTGTGATAAAAATGAAACGGGCAATGCTGAGACTCGATGAATGGTGTGGAGAGCTGGGGTTTCGAGTGTCTGCAAATAAAAGTGCTGTTACAATGTTCAGTAGGAAACGTCGTAGTAGCATCCCGGAAATTATTCAGTTTGGCCCTTTTGAAATCTCTCATTTAAAGGTCTGTAAAGTGTTAGGACTTTATATCGACTATAAATTGATATGGAAGCGCCACATTGAGGAACTCGCAAAAAGCTGCGAGAAAAGTTTAAATATTTTACGATATATAGCGCATGTGACTTATGGGGCGGATCCGAAAATCGCACTCCTCCTTTACCGGAACTTAATTTTGTCCAAGTTAGATTATGCGTGCGGTATTTACGGAGATGCTTGTCAATCAGCTTTGGCCAAGCTAGATAAAATTCAGTATAAAGCCATGAGCTCCACAGCCACTAGTATTCTGTTGGTGGAGGCTAAAGAGATGCCACTACCACTAAGAAGAGATTTACTAATGGGTAGATTCTGGTGTAGAAAGCTGATATCATGCAATCAGCTGCCTCAAACGGGAGTTTCTAGGCTGGCAGACTTGGTCTCCTCACACAAGTTTTGGTATAAAAGGAAACAGCCGATAAGTGTCAGGATGGTTGGAGTTGTTACTGACATCTATTCCAGATTCACGGCTTTGCATTGGATCCCGAGGCGACGGTTAACCTACAGTGTGGTCTGTTCAGAGTCATATTATGTTCATTTGAACATATACGACAAACTTAAAAACGAAGGGGGTGAGTGCATGATTTGGGGGATCACCGCTCCCCTCCTCTAAAACTTCTTTATTGAACTTTCACAAAAATAAAGTTTCTAATAGAAGAGCTAGATCTCTGTATTCATAGACAGTGTAATAAATTTAATGAAATGTGTCGGTATTTTTTATGGATAAAATCGTAGAAAACGGAAATAACTTCAGTAAAAACGCACTTCCGGTCAACCAATTTTTTTTTTTTTTTTTTTTAACTCAGAATTTTGACAACTTATTTAAATTCTAATTAAGAGCTTTTACATTTAAATTTCATATTATGGCTTGACCGTCCTGATGCCAACTGCCCACTCTGTGATCCGTTTGTGAGAGAGAGGATTTATATCATTTTTTGTGTTCTGAGACTGCTCTTAGTGAATTGCTGGTGCGGCACCTTGGCTTTAGCCCCTTTCCTGCATCTGCACTGATACCCTTTCTTAACGCTTCTTCCGAGAAAGCGTTACTCGACTAGAAGTCACGCTTGTAAACGTTTAATCGACTTTGCGCGACATGCTTGGCATTATCGTCCACTCATATGATTTGACCATCACAATTTTATTTATATTTGAATTCTTTCAAATATATTAGGTACATTAAATTCATTGTTTAATTTTTCATTCTTGCCACTTAGTAAGCTATTTTTCAGTTTCCTTATTTTCTATTCTATCTATTTATGAATTTTTCTTTTCCTTTTTCAGAGAATTTATCTATGTATTTCTCTTTTATTTTTTCAGAAGTATGTATAATTTACTTTTATATTATTTAGATTAGCAAGTATATATTTATTATTCTTTATTTTATTTATTATTGTATTTATTTTTTATTTATTGTTCTGTTTCTATTTCTTTTTTATTTTTTCAAGCTTTATTTTTTTTATTTTACTTTTCTATTTTACGATGTAATTTTTGCTTTGTGTGTTAGTGTAGTGTACATTTTGTTTTATTTATTTAGTTATTTACTTTCTAATTTTTATTCAATTAACAGTCGAAATGTAATTTCATTTTCTGCGTTAACTCTCCGGCAGACGGAATTTCCATGCCATAGAAGGTTTTTTTTTTTTAATTTGAAGAAAATGTATTTACTTCTTTTTTTCAAATAAAACATTATTATTATTAATTCTAATTAATATTATTTAGATGATGGAATCGTACGATAAACTAAAAAAAGTACATTACAGGATAACATAGTCTCCCGCCTCTCTCCAAGAAACCACCTAAATGAATGTCTTTCCGAGAAATTTTCAAATAAAAGTTATACATCTTTATATGTATAATATTTTTTTACTTTCTCTTACTCCTTTTTTTTTTTAATTTAAGGCGCGTTAACATCTATGGTCATTGGCGCCCGGAAACTTCTCATTGCACTGCCGGCCTCCTGACAGTGCTGTTTCGTTACAGACAACACTGTCCATCACCGGACAGTGAGCTGTAGAGGCTCCTAGGAAGAAAAAAATCTAAGGATAACAACACAACTAGACTCGAACCCGGATCCTCCGCGTGGGTCGTCCAGTACGCTAACCACTTAGCTGTTCCCTTCCCTATGTGTAGTTAACATAACTAGTTTTAAAGAAAATCGGTGGAGCCGTTTTAAAGAAAATAGGAAAAACCTGAAAAAAATCTATTTAGTAAACAGGTACTTTTGATTGAAGAATTTTGACAGGTAAGTTCCTGTCCGGATCCCGTGGTAATACGCTAACACAGCGCCTGCTCTAGGGGCGGGCAACCCGGACATTTGTCCGGGGGTGGGGCCATTTTGGCTCACATATCGATTTTTTCGATCGCTAAATATTTACAGTGCGTAGTGTATTTATATTGTTTATGTCTAAAAGCTAAAAATATGTTCACTATTATTGAAAAATTAACGGAGAATTTGTAAACGACGATGCTTGAACTTGTTTGAACATGCATATACTTCTGTGAACAGAATAGCATTAGCACGCGAGCAGAGTGCTGTTTCAGCTTGTGTTTGAACATGCATAAAGTTGCTTGAAAAAATATATATATTCTTAAGGGGTGGCAATTTGAACTTTCTGCAATTTTTCATTTTTTAGTTAGACAGTTCTCATTCATACGTACCCACACACGTTTTACAGACCATTTTCCAAGAGCCACATGGGCATGCTGCATAGAATTAATGCGAAGAAGTAGTAGGAATACCTTTTCAACTTCTTTTACCTATTTGATTATAATTACCATTTTTGTTTTGAATTAAAAATTAAAAATAAACAAAAGCATAAGATATTATCTTTTTTCTTCTGCCCTGAGTAGGCAAAATTATGCGGGAAGATTTCAAAAGATAATCATAAACAATTAATATTTAGTAGTATTTATTAGGTGAGAATTATTATGGAATCATACAAAGTTCATTTGTTAATGAATTAAAATTGCAAGATTTTTATTACGATAACTTTACATGATATTGTGTTGTGCATTTCTTAAAATAATACTTTCTTTTTATATTTCATTTAATTTTAATCTCAACGTGACAGCTACATATTTCGTTTACTTGTTTAACTTAAATTATTTATATTTGGATTCTTATGTCTAATTATCATAAAAATCATTTAATGTTTCTAATTTTCATTTTATGTTTCTAATTTTTATATTTATTATGGACTAATTACCTAAGAGGAGATAGTTTTATTGTCGTTTGTGTTATCAAAAACTCTTATTGGAAATATCTGTTTTCTTGAATTGAATCATATCTGAAGTTTTGTAATAGTTTTTTGTGGGGCATTTAAATGGGAAATGTACCCGACCAAAAAATTTAGTTATTTAATTTTTTGTTTCTTAGTCGTGTCAAAATCTGAAATCTGAGAATTTATTGATTGGAAGTAATAATTTTTATTTGACGGACGCGGAGGTCCCGGGTTCGACTCCAGTGCTACCCTTAGATTTTTTTTCTTCCTAGGAGTCTCTACAGCTCACTGTTCGGTGATGGACAGTGTTGTCTGTAGTGAGAGAACACTGTCCGGGTGGTCGGCAGTGGCACTGAGAAGGTTCCGGGTGCTAATGAACCTAGATGTTGATGCGCCTTAAATTTAAAAATAAACTGAGGATCCCAATCATCAGTATTCGTCCAATATGAAATAGGCTCTCCTCTATCCAGCACACCATAGTCCACACAGTACAGTGGATGGAGAACTTACCATGAATGTCGGGTACAGGATTTACAGGAAGGTGATAAGAAAATACGCGTCGCATTTAGTGAATGTTATGTTCAACAATGTGCCCCAGATATCCATTTCCTCGAGCAAATAATATAATAACAACTTGAACTGTTATTGCTTTTATTATCAAAACTATGGAACTACATATTTATCAAAACTCTCAAAGATAATGAGCCAGAATGAAGTTGTTTGGTGGGTCACTTGTTTTGTACAGCCATCAATATCTGTCTTGATATACATCAATATATGTACTTTCCTGTATCCTATATGATACATAATATACCTGGAATATGTTAGATTAGGTATATACGTAATAGCGATTATCTCTTATATTCAATTAGCTTAATTCAAATGAATTTTTTATTTATGTCAGAGTCCCTAAGGAGATTTCTATCACGACATTTACTTTATTTTGTTTTTATTTTAATGTAATTAACGTAACAGCTACCTGTATTAATAAAATAAATTGTAACCTTTCTTTATTCCCCCTCTGTTTTTAATATAGAGTTACCAGTGTGGGTCCCACAGCTGGCCACTCCATTCCACATAATCTCTCTTACATCAAATTATATTTTTATATGCAAACTTACTGATTAATCATGTGTATGTGTGTGGATAGATTAGCTAATTTAATGTTTGTTATCAGTATAATATTCATCTGTGATGACTGCCATCCAAGTTCAGCCTGGACGATAAGTCTTTGATGAAATGGAAAAATGCCAGTTAATACGATAACTATTACAATAATTGAGCTGATTCCAAAAGGCCTAATTTATTTTCAGATATAATTTGTGCTAAATATCAGGTTGTAACGAAAAACTTATGATGTTTTTCACATTTAGCTTAAAAGAAAAAAATTATTTTAGTCAACTAAGAAGTAAAGTGCTTGATACGAAGAGGATCTTTAGAGGCAAAATCTCCATTTACTAAATTTCTCTTTTCCAAGCAAGCAAACTCTGAGTCTGTATTGTGGAAGAGAGAGAGACGTCCATTGTTCTACTATGAATGATTGTAGATGATTTTTTTGCAGTGATTTTCATAAATCAATTATAGGTTGAAGAAGAGTTATGTCACAATTTTTAATAGAGTCAATGGTAAATCTGAAACATCATCTAACAGTGTTTTTACAATTTCTTGTTAACTATTAATAAAAACATGTAGTTAGCTAAAAACCAAGCAGAACACTAACTAAAATTAAAAAAACTGGCAATTAAAATAGACATTCATATTAAAAAATAGAGCAACTTCTACTAGAAAGTACTATTTCTTAGAGTGAATATTCAATTTTATTGTCAATTCAGTTAGCTGCATGTTTTTTTTATCGAATAGTAGGTAATATTGTATTTTATACTGTAGAAGCATTATCAGATTATGTTTCAAATGTGAAATGAAATCGGTCGCAGAAATAAAACTGTGTTAAAATTGTGACTTGATGGTTCTTCTTAATTTATTGATTTAAGTTTATGGAGAAGTTCGTTGATTTATATGGTTAAAATACTTGAAATGTGAACTTTGACATAACACTCTTTTGGAGGAAGGATCCTGTAAGTGTTGGCTAAAGCAAGAAACTTCTCAGGCAATACTGAGTTCATGCGTTCATGCTGAGTTGTATAAGTTCCGAAATTATACAACGATCTTACCAAATTCAATGTCCTCAATCCTAAATATTACCTATCTTTATTTCTAAATCGCCGCCGATGTAAATAGGGATTCGTTTTCACGCTTATTTCGCAAGGGATTTTTTTTGTTAATTTTTCTCCAAAATTTCCATCATATTTGCGCACATTCATTATATGAGTAATATTAACAAAGATTTTAGGATTTTTCTTCAATCATGCACTTCCTCTCCACTCAAAATTAAAACAGCCTACGTTCTCATTATATTATAATTGTCTATTAATTCAAATTATTTGAGTAGTTTTGGCAGGATTGTGGCTAAAAAAGTGAATTTATTGGATACTGTCTTTACACGAAAGTCCCTCATTTCGATTTTGGTAATGACATAAAATTTTTAATTCTCAAAGTGCCTATTGTTTTGTAAAATAGTAAACATATAAAAGTGTTTTTTTATTTATTATATTATATACATATATACATAATATGTATGTATAAATATATATTGAAAATATGGGTGGATCCGCAATGCTGGATAACATCTGATAATTCATCCGTCGTAGCGTGCATATTGATTTTGTTCCTGACCGGTTTCGGATTTTGAACCATCGTCAGAGCAAATTCACCACCAAGCAAGTATGAGTGTAACACAAACATTAGTTGAAGTGAACTCTCTATACGAACTTGGTGAATTTGCTCTTACGATCCGAAACCAGTCAGGAACAAAATTAATATGCTTGCTACGACGGATAAAATAGCAGACAAATATATATATTTGGATTATTGATTATATTGCTTTAGGATCTGAAATCGCCACAAGTTTATAATATATAATAGATCATGACTTTAGATATATTAAAAAGACTCTATCAAATATGATAGAGCAGGGCGAAAAGAAGAGAAAAAATTTAATCACCTACGAATCTTTACAGACGTAATTCATGTTTTAAAAAACATCAATTCAATTATGTGATAGTTAACAAGATTCATGATAAACCTTTAAGGATACAAATCTCCGAGTTTTGTCTTACACAATTATATTTTGCTTGATCCTGAGTAGATTCTTAGTCTTTTTCTCCTTTTCGCTTCAGACGAAAAAATAAGGAATATTACTATTAAATAAACATTATGAAAACATTCCTGTTTCATTCTTGGTAATACTCAACTAAATACAGAAAGTTCCTTCGAATGAACGTTAACTTAATATGAAACTTCATATGAAACCATAGACCTAGTTTTTAAATCAAAATTAATTTCCTTATAGCATTCTTCTATGTGAATTTGATCCTTTAATCATTTTAATTCTACAATTTTCATATTTTTCAGATTTTCTAGAAAACTCCAGCAGCGAATTTTTTTTGGGAGGGAGGGATAGCGTAAAGCTTTTGCTCTAAAGTGCTATTTCAGTTTATTACACAATTTTATCATCTAAATAATATTAATTAGAATTAAATATGTTTCTCGAAATTCTGAAGAAAATCGGTTTTGGATAAAATCGGACGACCGGAAGTGCGTTTTTACTGAAAATTATTTTTCAGTTTTTTTCTGCTATTTTCTCTAAAACGGCTCCAACGATTTTCTTGAAACTATGAATGTGCCACAACTTTTGTTTGTAACATTTTTGAGGGGTAAAGTCATGTAACGGGGAAGGTTGGGATTATTTTTTTCCTCTAAAGTGCTATCATAGTTGATTATACAATTCTAACATCTAAACAAATATAATTAGAAATAAATAGATTGCAAAAATTCTGAGTTTCAAGAAAATTAGTAAACCGGAAATGCGTTTTTGCTGAACAGTTTTCGCAATTTTTTATATGAAAACACCGAAGAATTTTATTAAATTTGTTACAAACAAAAGTTTGTATCTAACTTTTGTTTGAAACTAACTGTGAATATAGAGATCTATCACTTTTGTTTGAAAACTTTGTTCCGGGAAATTCATGTAAAGTAGTTTTGGAGCGTGGGAGGAGGTTATGCTTTTGTACTGGAAGAACGAAATGGAAAAATAATAGTTTTGGAAAATACTTTAGTAAAATAATTGTGAAAATTAGCTAGTTCAAATAGTGTATTTTAGTGATGGGAATAGAGCCAAAATTTGGACATACGGCTCGTAATTGTTTCCAGATACAGCCAAAAAACGGTTAAGCCCACAGCCGCTCTCACGAACGGCTGATATAATGACCATGGCTCTAATACCTGCTTTCACCAATTCTGACAATTTGTTAGTAAATTTAAGAATTGGCAAAAAATTTATTAGTGCCGAAAAATTTCTCCAGGAGGGGGGATAATGTGATGGATGCAAGAAATTATATCTATTTTAATTGAAGAAAATTATGAGAAAAATGCGAGCTTGTTGGCAAAAGGGTAACCCAGGTAGAAGAAGTACAGTTACAGGAAGAGTTCATGAACTTGTTAGCATTGCCTACCCCTTCTTCTCACAGAGGAAGATTTGAACGAACAATTAGAAGACATTCCTCCAACATAGTCTGAACAGACATTCAAGCTAGAATACTTGCTTCAGGAATGGCTGTCTAAACTCAGTGCCAGTGGTAGTGATTTGCCTTTATTCTAGATAAACATCCGATTTATTAAGATAGAGTTGTGATATTGTAAAGTACTTAAATTTGCGTAGAGAATAATATATTTATTTTAAAAACAAAAAATGAAATGTAATTAGTGTGTTGAGTTGTTGTGCGTTTGTAGTAGTAGTTGGTGTAGCACGAGCGGTTTAGTAAAGGGCTTGTAACTATATATGTGTTTAAGAGAGAAGTATTAGTAATAATCAAGAGAGTACCACTACTTTAAAATAAATATTCTGTAAGCAAATTTAAGTACTTTACAATATCACTATATCTTAATAAATCAGATGTTTATCTAGAATAAAGGCAAATCACTATCACTGGCACTGAGTTTAAGAGAGCGATTCCTGAAGCAAGTGTTCTGGCTTGAATGTCTGTTCAGACTCCGTTAAAGCAATGTCTTCTCTTCATAGTTCAAATCCTTTCAAATAATGCTGGTATGTCTGGAGGGAGTTTGATTGTTTTACCCTAACTGTTTCTTGCCCTTTGTCTCTTGGTTTGCATTGACCTAGATTGTAGAACCTGGCTCTATCCCCATCACTAAAATACACTATTTGAGGGGATAATGTAGTGGAAGAACGAAATGGAAAAATAATCGTTTTGGAAAATAGTTTAGTAAAATAATTGTGAAAATTAGCTAGTTCAAATATTAAGCATTTTATGAAGTTTAAATTCTACGATTGCTACAAAACTAAAGGCAAACATATTGTAGAAATTATAAGTTTGAAAAAAATTGTCAATTACAATTTTCTAAACTGCAGTAAGAGAAAGTCGTGCGAGTGTTTCATACCAAAGTTTGTTTTTTAATTAGGAAAGAAGATATATTAAAAATAAAAGTTATTATCACACCTGGAATTTATCGTTATTAGTTAATGATGAGTGAACGGGAAAACACTTGATAATATTTTTCCAAAGAAGTATGAATAATATCACAACAAACATAGTTCGTACTGATATGCATATTTACTGTTTTCACTGGTAAATATTCGATGAGTTAACAAACTAAGTTTAGGTGGTCAATAAATTCTTTCAACGGACTGGGCAACATAGGAAATAAGAATAATAACTCAGTAATATAAAGTATAAAATTTGGAAGCTATCTAGATTTATTTTTAAGTTGATGCTTACTTTTACTGCTATACAATTTTAAGAAGATTATGAACTTTATTATAAAAATAGACGGGTTCTATATTCATTAATCTCTGAATGCAGTTTATGTGGAGAGATTTATTTATTTAGAGTAACGATTCTTAATCAGGAATGAGAGAAAGTATTTCATTTGCGGGATGCGATACTTAATAAATAATAAATTTCCTCTGTGGCTGTAGAAGATGTTAAATAATTAATTTCTCATATCCGGCAAAACTTTATAAAGGTGTACCATTGAAATATGCAGTTAACTTACATTATATAGGAGGCTCTAGGCTATGCAAATTTGATTCACCTGTATGTGGTCACGGAACTTATGATCATAGAAACACAATGAACACTGTGACGTATCTGATTTTTAAAAGTGATTGAGAAATACGTATATTTTGAGTAAAAATCTGGTATGAAACACTTACACGACTTTCTCTTACTTCGGTTAATAAAAAATTGGATATTTTTACTTAGCCCAAAACATAAGAGGTATTTGCAAGCAAGGCCATGATGGTGAGATCGGTTATCACCTACGACGCAGTGGCATGGTTTGGGAAGACCAGGGTAAGCATCAGTCAAGAGGACTTTGACGAGATACAACGGCTCGCATGCTTATGCATGGCGGGTGCTATGCGGACTTGTCCCACCTGGTTGGTGGAAAGGGCGACGAAGAGAGCTCTTCTCAGGATCTCTGGGGGTGGTGCAGGGGGAGAGGAGGGCTTGGAGTTGGGGAGAGGTTATCTTCATCTTTGGGCACCCTTACATGGCGCCTCCCTAGAGATGGCATAATTAAGAAATACAACTACATTAAAAATTTCTCTCTGAAGCTGAGCACCAAAAGTGGGTGGAGCGAAGGATCCGCTCTGTTGGGCATTAAGTAATGCCCATCCTTCCCAATGTTGGGATTAAATGGTATATAGATTGATCTAAGAACCTCGAGGAAACTGGGGTGGGGCGGTTGGTCCAAGAGTCACTCGGAACCCATGGGTAAGTTTCCCAGCATTTTCCTGGCGGAGATATACGCTATTGGAAGGTACGTTCAATTTAATCTCGATAGGAGATATAGGAATTAGGAGATTGTAATAATAATAATAATAATAATAATAATAATAATAATAATAATAATAATTCCAACATTCCTGTGGTTTTTATTTTCTTCAGTGTTTAGTAATATTAATCATTATGAACTTGAACAAAAGTAAAGCCATCTGTTTTGAAGGTTTCGTGGAATTTATACTTAGAAAATACGGTTGCCAACTGTGCTTTAGTATTCATATTATTATTGGATGAATATATTTATATATTTATGTATGTATGTTATCATTATTATTGAATTCAATAAAAATAAAATTAAAATTCATATTAACAAAAAAAGCTATTTTTTTTTTAAGCATGTAACAACCTGCTTGACGATCTAGTTATAGAATTTTTGCGGAAAGTAATAATATTTAGAAAGTAGACCGTACATTATTTTAATTTGTCAAAATACATAAATTTACTGCTTATACTTTACACAAGTTTATATTTACGAACTTTGTTAAATTTTCACAAAAAACACACAAAAAAAAAACTCCAACCTTATATTCGGTCAACAACGAATCCGACACGAATTTTTCGATCAAAATCCATCAATCGACAGTGTGATTTTTTTTTACCTGGAAGTGGTAAGTGCGCATATATAATCTTATCATTTAATCCTATAATCTACAATTCAATAATATTTTCCAAAAAAATTTTATTGAGTAGTGTTAAGCGGGATAAATGATGTGTTACCTTAACACTAAACGTCATTTCAGCAGGTCACTGTCAGCTGTCTGTAATGTACTTATATTATTTATACACCTGTTATAATCTAAGAAACGAAGTAACATTCCCGCTCTATCGTATATTTAAAGGTAGAACGAAATAAACACTATTCACAGCCATGAAAGCATGCTGTAAATTTCAGCGTGTGCATAAAATGGCACCAGTTCTGCGATCTTGTCAAATTTTTGAAATTGAAATCACGTTTTAAAGTTCCCTAAATACGAAAAAATAATGTTATTTCTTGCGGATGGGTTGTGTGTGTGTGTGAACAAAATATTTCAAAAAAGAAGAATCTCAGGCTAATAGGGGACAGATTAGCTGAGTGGTTAGCGTACTGGAGAAGTCCACTATGCGGAGGTCCCGGGTTCGAGTCCAGCTTTGCTGTTCTTAGATTTTTTCCTTCCTAGCAGCCTCTTAATTCCTAATCCGAACTATATTTTTATTATACTCCCTTTGACGATATTATATATGCAAAATAGCGCTTCCATTTTTAGCGCTGCAGAGAAATCGTACATAATCGAACATTTCGGTTGAATTTCTTTTTTTTACGTATTTCTTGCAGTTAAAGAGTAAGCGATTGATATCCTCATTCTCTCCGCAACCGCTGTCACGTTTGGTACTATTGGGGTCGCATAGTGGAGTTGTGGTTAAATCTGAGCTGCGTAAGGCAAGAGTTGGCCATAAAATCTTTTTCAAACAACAGTCACTAGAATTTGAATGACGCAGGGAACAGGAGACTCCAACCCAGACACCGCAGCAAATTATTGAGGCTTATTGTGCCAACGCCCTTGTACCTAGTAGAGGAAACCTTCCCTCTTGATGAGGTCAAATCCTTCTTGCAGTACGATCTCCTCCGATCTCAGCGTGCCGAAGATCTCGCGTACCGCTATCTGTCGATTGCCAAGCAGTCAAACAACAAGTGAGAGGCCGTCTCCTCCTCTTCCTGACATAGTCGGCACAAGGGTCCGAATTAATCCCACCTTGTGCAGATGTTTTCTGAACATACCATACCCTGGAAACAGGCCCGCTATCAGACAAATCTGATACCTGCTTATTCCCAAGGTTTCTCTGGTTCTTTTCTTTTACGCAGCCCTGTTTGCCGCTGTTTTGCCCCAGTACTTTAGCCTCCAGTAGTGACTATGTTCTCTCCGAGTCCATTCCCTCAGAAACGCCCTCGCCGCACTTTTGGCTATCCACAGAACAGGTTCTGGCCCACAGAATGGAATGTATTACTTTTTATCCCTTTGGGTTCCGGTACCCATATCAGCCGCATTTTATTGAGCCGAGAAAGTAATTTCTGGTAGTCCCTACACTCCCTGACTAGGGAAGAAGTGATTCTGAAGGCCCCAAGAGCCTTCAGAGCTACCTGGCTGTCCGAGAGGATGCATATCTCCCTATTCCTAAGGTTTATACGCACCAACAACAGTCACCAAGTTTTGTACAAGTCTTCTGGCAGATTTTGAATTATTATCTACCTTTGTATCTCGATCTGTATCATACTGAAAGGTGAAGTGCGATCTTCTGCAATAATTTCTTCTTCAATAGTTAGTTGAATAATTTTTCCATTTATTTTCATATGAGTCATTTGAATTTAACGTGAAAGCTATAAACATTCCGTGGAATATTTCTTTACGCTAAATTTTTTTATATAATTGCCATTCTGTTTCCTACTGACATTTGCGAGAAAGTTTCATTTTGTGTTTAATGAACAGAATTTTTTTTTTTTTTTTGCAAAGATCCACACTTTTCCTTGGAATAAAAACTATGGCCATTTTGTAAGCGCTTTGTTATTTTGACTGTTTTATTCGAAGAAATCATATACACAGACAGTATTTTCTAGAAATCCAATTAATTCAACCAATTATACTGTACATAAGGCAGGAGAATGTATAAAATTTGAATAATTATCTTGTCTTGCAGTGATCAGTCATTCCAGTCCGTGCTGTAAGGACAGGCTAATATCCCAGTGAATGTCTGTCTGCGTTTGTGACGGGGGGCGGAGGAGTAGCCAGGCTGAGATCAGCTTTAGCCTGGTATCTGACAAACAAATTACTCGTTGTTTACTGGGTAGGCACAGCTGTACCGGGTAACCAATGTATGCCATATGTTTAGGGGGAGAGTTTTATGCATGTTGTAATATATGTCAGACATTTTCATAAAAACCTTTAATATATAAATTCAGCAATAATAGAATTTCCTAGAAAGTAATAGTTTTACAATTAATATTTCATTGTTTAAAATTTTTACATCCCATTAGGTTATAATTATATAATTTTTATTTTATCGTTGTGAAGGAAGAAAGTTAAAGGAAACAGATGGTAAATTTTGCTAAACCACTTCCAGTGAAAGAAACGGTTCATTTCTTTTTTCTTTTTTTTGTACTTAACTACTTAATATACTTTATACATATTCACTATATATATATTTACTATTATATAGTATTATATACTATTATTTACTATATATACTATTATATATATATATAAGAATCACCTTATGTTCCTAATCACCTAGCTAAATTGAGTTTTAATTAAGTTGTATAATATTTGGATATTTTAGGACCATGTTGTACTGGTTGAATCTTTTAAGGACCTTTGAATTTTCACTTTACTCAGCCAAAATTTCTACATATACCAAACTTCTAGCCCTCTTTTCTTCTACTTACCAGAGATTTCAACTGGAAAAAAACACTGACAAAATAGGTGACTGTTGCGTGTGAAGTATTGGCTTGTAGGGATAGTTTTAAACAGGCGTCTTTTAAGTAGGTATAATATGATGGTCAAACGGATCATAAGAAATAAAAGAAATTTTCATGATGCGTTATAATTTCATGTTAATCACTTTTGAGAAAGTTTCTATAAGAAAGGAATGAAAGCTCTGAGCAAGTTGAGGGAGGTACGGGCGCGAGGTAAATCTGATAGCGGGGATCTGCAGATCAGCTTGTTTGAATCTGTGATAGCAGTTACAGCTCTTTACTCTTCTGAACTTTGGGCCCCTTGGTTGTTTGGAATCATTGGTAAGGTTGCAAATATGTGTGTTTTCAAACAACTGTATCATTTACCATTTTCAATACACCGAACCATTTCATTTCGTACTGAAACTGGGTGTAAAAGATATACGGGTTACAGTATTAGACAGGACATTGAAGCTATGGTTTCAAGTTCTTCTTATGTCTCCAAATGAAACTTTAAAAAAATGCTTTGATATTATGATAAATGTAACAACCATTAACCTGCTGTCGCATTCAAAAAAGCAACACACTTGCAGCTATAGGGTCCCCAGTTACATATAATTTCAATAGTTCTGAGGTTTTGCTTCATTTCAAAGCCGATATTGTTAAAAACTGGACGAATCATTTGAGGAGTCAAGATGTTAATCGTATACTGAACTCCAAATACAACCAGTTTTTTTTAGACCACTAACAGCGTTTGGAGATGGTGAACATGACATCACGGAAAGAATGCCGATCAAACAGTAAAGAGTCTTATGCCAGTTGAGATTGTCCAATATTAATATTATAAGGCTATTTCTATATGGAGAAAGAGTTTCTATCAATGGGAACATGATATGTGATCTTTGCAATGCAAAAGAGCCGTTACTTTGGTACATTTTCTGCTGAAATGTCCAATCTACAGGCCGTACAGGAAGAAGTTCCTTGCTCAATATATAGATCTCAGCGGTAATGAAGAGAACTCACTCGTGAGATTAGTAAATATAACGAATGGGAATCAGCTGAAGAATGTATTTAAATTTGTTGAGTGTGCCATTAGAATGAGAACTTTTATTTTGGACTTATATGAAGACTTGATGGTGTTGTGTTAATTGTGTAATATATTATTAGTGTTTAATGATAACTTGTGTACAATTTACATGTAAGTGATATTTATTTATTTTTTTGTTTTGTTTAGAAATGTAGAGCCAGATCTCTGTATCATATATGTTTACATAAATACAGTATGTTTCTATTCTATAATCACTTCTCGAGACTTCCTTCAATTAACGTGACAATAATTAAAATAAGAAAAAAATTAACTTAAGCAAGTTGGTGGTGAATAGATATTGAAAATATATCCGGATTTCTTTTTTGACAGCGCAACCTGTTAAATCGAAAAGTTTGCGATAGACATGATCAGTCCATGGACAATGGCTGGTTACACCAAGATATTTTAATGTATTAGAAAATCTGATTTTTTTAGAGTCATTTGTTAAAATGTTTGGAATGTTATTGAGACTATTAGAAATAATTTAGAGAAAGAAAGAGTGTGTGAGAGAGAGAGAGACCATTTTAAAAACCATTTCTTTGTTCTCCTTAAATCTCTAAATTTATATTTCTGTAGATAAATGCAATTTCACAAAAATTTGATATCAATCACAACTGCAGTACCGGAGATTTTTGTTTGTGTTAGTAGAGTAAGGAAATAATGCTCAATGTGTGCTTGATTTTTCGTTTGTGTTACTCTACTACGCTCTATTTGTCAAGATATCTTGATATCTTGAATGACCAAGCCCGAAATCGATCATTGACCACAAAATGAAGCAGGAAGCTATGATGAAAACACCTCTTAACGTGTTTTTTCAGCATTGCAGGTCTCCACAAAAACCAATCACCTTTAATAGCATTAAGGGGGAAAAAAAAGAAAGGAGGAAACGATAAAACGGCACACAAATCCACCGCCCCTTAAAGAAAAGAAGTGAATGACTTCAACTGCATATTAAATTCCATATAAGCGCTGACTGTATCGTGAATTGATTAAAAAAAAAACAAATCTGGTGTGAAACACTCCACTTGACTGCCTCATACTAATGTTAATACAATCATTATTATAATGGTCAATTTTCTTATAAATAACATTTTATTCAAATGTTTATTTGCCCCTAAACAATGCACAAATATTGGTTGGGATAGTATAGGGGGAAATATTGGTTGCGTCTCATTCTTGTAGTGAATGAAATTACACCCAAGTTAAAGCCTCTAGCAAACAACATTTGAATCAGGGATATTTTCCGTGATAGCCTGCTTCTTTTTTGTGGTCATCAAACCGATTTCGAGGGTTCCCCCAAAATCAGGATGCGTTTGTCAGTGTGATAACACAGACATGCACAGAGTAAATTCAGTTTATACACTCTGTGTATTGTACATAGAGTTGGGCAAAACGTAATTTCAATTGCAATTACGATTACTTACCAATTATTGTAATATGAAATTGCTGAAATATAATTAAAATTACATATAATTGTAATTGGTAATTGCAATTACTTTATGAATCATTGTAATTGTAATTGTGGTACACAGTTACAATTACTGGTTGAGCCAAAGTAATTCAATTACCAAATACAATGACATGTAATTGTACTTCTGCAATTCCAAGTAATTTTAATGCAATTCCAAGTAATTGTAATTGGTAATTACAATCATTAACGCCGAAATGGCACTAATAAAAGTAATTAGACATTAGTCAACGGTAAAAAAAGAAAGCAAACAAGTCATATGTTAGGAAATATTTTTTATTTATTAAATTCTGACTCACAAGAAATAAATTTACTTACATTAACAATATAATTTCTACTGAGAAATATTTATTGTTAAATACTTCTTTTTTTTTTTTTTAATATAGGGCGCGTCAACATCTATGGTCATTGGCTTCCGGAGCCTTCTCAAGTGCAGAAGCCTTCTCCTTCTCAGGAGCCTAAATTAAATTTAGAGATCGTCGATCCACCAAATAAATCTTTAGGAAACCTGGCCTTGTCTACACTCAACAATGTCTTGGGTCAAAAAAATTCGATCTCCCAATTATAATTAAAAATTTGACAAAAAAATTTCAAGCTTCTAAAAAGTTTTTTTGGTACAGTCTTTTTAATCTTTTTTGGTATAAAATTTGAGAGACTGAATGCTCTTGAAATTTTTGGCAAATTGTTAATGATAAATGGGAGATCAAATTTATTTAACCCAAGAGATTATTGAGTGGAAATGTGGCAGAGTTTACTTTTGTTCAATTACTCAACTTTTTTTGTATTTGTATTTGTAATTCTATTACTGCAACTACAAGTACATGTAATTGTAATTGAATTACTGATAACTGTAATTGTAATTACAATTACATAGCGACAAGAAGTAATTGTAATTGAGAACTTACTTCAGTGTAATTGTTCTCTAGTAGTAATTGTGTAAGCAGTTATTTTTATATTTTGGACCATTCAACTGTTTTCCTATTGAAAGTATAGTCCAATTTTGCTCATATAATTGAAGGTGTAATTAAATACTCATATAATTAATTACTGCCCAACTCTGATTTGTACAGTTGAGTGTATAAACTGAATTTGCTCTGTGCAAGTTTGTGTTATCACATTGTTTGGCCACAAAAAGAAGCTGGCTATCACGGAAAATATCTCTGATGCTTTCCAGCTCTGCGGAACCAACCACAACAAACATTTGAATTGTAATATTCTCTAGAAACTGTTTAAAAGATTTTTTTCCAAGGAAATGCATGAAGTATAACTTGTAGTTTATAGTGTAGCAGTTACCGTTCCAAGTTTTAAGGAAATCAATAGACTCATTTTCTACAAAATACTAAAAAAAATTGGGTAGCCAATCCTCTTAAAAGACGCTCTTTCGGTTAACTATAGTTCTTCAAACTTTGAATTCTATTTTTATGCTTTCCTGTATATTATCCCACTTCGGTATAATATATGGTTCTACTACCTACATAATGCTAATTAGAAGCATGGATACAATGCCAAATTTGAAAACTATAATACCGGAAGTACTACTTTATCGAATAGGTTCTTTATCGAAGTATGGATACTACTTTTTCGAATGGAATATTTTCGAAAACGACTAAAACGATTTCCTTTAAAGTTGGTAAGCTTACTTCATAGATTCAAAAAATCCCATTATTTTATATAAACTAAGTTTGCTCTGTGCAAGTCTGTGTTGTCACACTGTCTGAAAAACGCATCCTGAAGATGGGCGAACGCCCGAAACCGGTCGATGACCACAAAATGAAGCAGGCTACCACGGAAAATGTCTTACAGAACAGATTCGTCTCTAGCAATCAATTACGTCACTTGATCGCTGATGCCCATAATGTCCATATTTCAAGTAGGAGAGTCAGAAGAAGGTTAAATGAAGCAAACTTGGCTTCCAGGATACTCTTCTCAGTAGAGCACATAGAGTCGCCAGGCTGCAATATTCACGAGAACATGTCAATTGGACAACAGAGGATTGGAGACGTGATTTATTCACAGATGAGTCGAGATTCACCTTACATTCTTCAGATGAAAGGATGAGAGTTTGGAGGCATCAATGTAAGAGATATTCAAAGGCTAACATTTCTCCAAGAGTGGCTTTTGGTGGAAGCGGTGTTATGATTTGAGGAAACATAAGTATTGACGGACGTACAGACTTATATATCGTGGAAAATGGGACGCTAAATGCTAGGAAGTTCCTTGGTGAGGTTCTTCAGCAATATGTTGTGCCAATTCTGAAATAGTCGGTGATGATTTTCTATTAATGCAGGACAATGCCAGATATCACACTGCTCCAGTGTACCAACAGGATGTTGGGATTCGATGTTTGGTTTCTCCACCGAGAAGTCCAGACCTAAATCCAATAGAACACATTTGGGACACAATTGGAGACGGCTCAGACTTCGCCTGATTGCCTCTAGCATTCTCAGTGAGCTACGTACAGCAGTTATTGAAGAATGGAATGAGATTTCTTAAGAGGTTATCCAAAATCTAATCTCTTCAATGCCAAGGAGGCTTGCTGCAGTTATCAGACCAAAAGGAGGTATCACTAAATACTGTTGAAAAAAATGAAGAAGGAAGAACCATTTAAATTTTGAATTTTACAGATTTCTTTTTTTTTTTTTGAGCTTTATTTTTTATTCTGTGTAATAAAACCAGGTTTTTCTTAAATTTTTGGTAATTGTTCTTTTTTTCCTTTGGATTAGAGTCCAACAAACTGAATCCATAAAATAAAAAAAAATACGAAAATACCTTTCAACTTCAAATTATAATATTTTGAAATTTTATGCAATACTTTTGTCCAGCAGTAATTTTAGTTGTGCCTATATATGTGGGGTTAATTTCAAATTCTATATGCATGGTTCAATGTTTTTAGTGCGCTCTATTGGGCCATAATATAATCATCACTTCTCTACCTACCAAGATTAGTAAGGTGTTACTTTATTCCCCCACCACCTGTAAAATTTATTTTAGGACAAATAATGTAAAATTTGAATTTAAAGAGAATTTGTCCTTTAATATTTAATTATATTAAAAGGAGTAAGAGAAAGTTGTGTGAGTGTTTCAAATCAGATTTTTTTTTCTTAATATTACATGGATGGTAGAACCGTAAATATTTATGAAGTGTTTTACTTCAATGGGCAGCTAGCTTAACCTGCATACCTGCTATATATTTTCCTCAAAATACCTTATAAAAATTAATTTTTGCTAACAATATATTTAAAAAAAAAAAAAAAAATGATAGGTCTTTATGTGTGCAGTTAATATGTAGACTGCAGTGTTATTTTTTCCATGATAGCTTGCTTCATTTTGTGGTCATCCACAGAGTTAAGATGAATTTTTAACTGCGAAAACTTTGCGAGAGATATCATGGACAGTTCCAAAGAACTGATCAACTGTGTTACAACCAAGATGATGTAATAGACAATCTGATTTTTTAAAATCATTTGTTAAAAATATTTGGAATGTTATTGAGATTATTCAATTAGAAAAATTGAAAGACAGAGAGAATCACTTTTTTTTTTAAAAAAAAAGACTGACAAATTTAAAGAACATTCGCTAAAGCCAAAATGAAGCGAGTATAGTGGAAGAACGAAATAGAAAAATAATAGTTTTGAAAAATAGTTTAGAATACTTTATAGTTTGAAAAATCTAATTTTGTTAACATATTAAATAGTGAATTTACTTTTAAAAAGAGTGTATTTAGAGTCAGGTACTGAAATATAGGGTCATTGCTATTAGAAAAACAAAGGCACAAAAATCCGTTAAATTAATACAATGTTACTTGGCCAACTGTTTTGTTAGAGAGAGCATTCCTTAGTACAGTCTGCCTTCAGCTTTCAAAAAAAATAGTCTGCATTCTGCTTTGAAAGCCAGAACACTTCAGGAATCGCTCAGTGCCAGTGATACATATTTGCTTTTATTCTAGATATATTAGAATTCTTTATTAAAAAATTACTTAAGTTGCCTACTTACACACCCTCTGCCTTTTTGTACTTAGAAACTGGTCTGATGCCACTCTATTTGTACACCCTCAAGTTGCATCATAATTATATTTGTAAAATACTGCACTTGTCAGACGAAAGAGTTAGCAAAAAACTAGCCCAACAAATTATTGCAAACAAGCTTTCTTGGTACCAAGAAATTGTTGAAATGGCAAACAGTCTTGATATAGGTAAAGAATTGACACTGAACAATATCCAAGAATGGGGAAGTATATTTATAGAAATGCGTAATAAGCTGGATAGGAATTTAAGAGAGAAGTTTGTATTTGAAATGAATAAATCTACCTTCTACACGCATTATAGTGAATTGTCATTTAATCTGGATAGAAACAATTATTTGCATAGTGATATGTCCTTATTAAATATTAGATGGATAGCAAAGATTAGAAGTGGTACATTAAGACTAAACTGTTTGCCATGTAATAGTAATTCTTGTGATCGCTGCCCGCTTTGTAATACTGAGGAAGTGGAAACACTACATCATTTTTTAGTTGACTGCCCAAGACTTGAACATATTAGACTTGAAAATTTAAAAAAAAACAACATATCCACTCAGGAAATGCTAAGTCTACTAAATGGTAGTGATTGGTTCGCTCTGATTGGTTATGTTACAAAGGCCTGCTCATTTAGAAATATGAATTTGCAAATTAAATAATAGCATTGTCAATAGTTGTAGTGGGAAAAATAAATAAATAAACAAAAAATAAAATAAAATAAAATATTAAACTTCATAAATTAATAATCAAGAAGTATAATTATTGTATTTAT
Source organism: Triatoma infestans (assembly GCA_011037195.1). Taxonomy (NCBI): domain Eukaryota; kingdom Metazoa; phylum Arthropoda; class Insecta; order Hemiptera; family Reduviidae; genus Triatoma; species Triatoma infestans. The sequence goes on from JAAEAF010002017.1 coordinate 153,009, forward strand.
TAAGATTTATATTTATAATTAATAGTATAATAAGATCAGTTCTCGTGAATTTCTCTGTAGCATTTCGTATATATATTTGATTTTTTTCCTTTGTTTGTAATGTATCTTTCTTAAGATATAGTAAGATCGCAAAGTATTATTTAATCATAAACCTGCTCCTGCGACGTGGTATCACAAGCAGACAGTCTTTATGTTTTTGTAAAAAGCTTGTTTGTCCTACTTATATGTATACTGTATTTATATAATAAATAAAGAACAAAAATAATAATTTATTCTAGATATTCATCATTTATTAAGATATAATTGTGATATTGTAAAGTACTTAAATTTACTTAGAGATAATATATTTATTTTAAAAACAGTGGTACTCTCTTGATTATTTTTCTAATACTTCACTCTCTTAAACATATATACTTACAAGCCCTTTTATTAAACCGCTCGTGCTACTACAAACATACAACAAACACAACACCACACATCCAAATACATTTCACGAGTTATCTCGGAAAATATTTTTGCTGCTTTCCAGCTCTACGGATCCAACCACAACAACTTAATATGCAAAGTTAAAAGAAAATTGTTGGAGCCGTTTTCAAGAAAATTGCACACACAAAAAATTGAAAAAAAAAAAAATATTTTCAGCAAAGTTGAACTTTTTATTCGACGGTTTTAGACTTAAATCTTCATAAGCGGTTATGTATTGTGAACGGGGAAATATCAAGTTTGAGCTTCTTGCAATTTTTAAGTTTTTGAAACATTTGCGACACCATTCAAAACACCACATACACACAGACTTACAGAACATTAGCTAGAAACATTTTGTGTATTATATTTCGGGAACCTCAAAATGTGTATTTCTGGTTAAAACCTAAATTTCGAAAATTTTAGCATCAACTTTTACTGTTTCTTACAAGCAGTAAGAGAAAACCAAAACTTCCAAGAAAGTTGTTTGCAATTTTTTCTTGGCTGGGAAGGAGAAAATTATAAAGAAGAAGTGGCATAAGGAGAAATTAATTAGCGATAACCTGTAAGAGTTAATTGGCAGTCCAAATTCAACTCCTTATATTATTATTTTGTTACCATAAATTTCGTAAAAAAGTCATTTTCTATGCCAGGTAACATGAAATACTGCAATTTGAAAAGTTATGCTAAGAATGGTGAAATGAGTTATTTGAAAAATTTCGGCATACCGAGCTAAAAATAGCGCCTTAATCAGGTATAAAAATAGAAATATTCTATGTTTAAGATAGTTTTTTTTTTTTTTATTTTGGTGTGCAATTATGTGATGTTGTTATATTGAATGGACAGTCCATTCAGTGGAATGTTCGTGTTGGTGCACATTTACCAGCTGATGAATTAGCAATGTTGTTATTGTGTTGCTGTAGCTGGCTGTGCTGCTCACTACACACGCACATTCCCCCTTCCCCCTACGCGCCGCGCCGCTCCTTCCCACTCCTTCCACATCATCGTCATCTTATTATTCTTTCCGACTTACACCTCTTTATCTTTCACATTGACCTACTTTATATATCATACACATTATCAAACAATCATAATAAATCAGATTTTACACCTAACTTCATCTAACTTATTTATCATTTTATTAAATTACTTCCTTATAAGTAGTAATAACAGTATTAACCAAAAATACAAAGGCTTCCAAGGAACCTTTTGGTTTATTGTTTTTCATTAATTTTTTGTATTTTTTTTATTTTAATTTATAATTGGACGGAGACAGACATACTTTACTATATATTATTCATATTAAATCCAATCCCCGGACAGAGAATCGAAGTCATTATTAAGCAATATACCTCAGCTAAGCGGTCCACTCTTTAACCACTTAGCTAGTGTGGAGCCGTTTCAGTTTTATAAAAAAGTTTATTTAATTTTTGGGAAAAAAAAATTGTTTTTCTTACCAATAAAAGTAACACCCCCCCCCCCAAAATCGTAACATTTTCACTTTTTTTTAATGTTCTCTCTCCTTTGGCTCTACGGTCCACGAAGGACCTTGGCCTCCTCTATCACCCCTTCCCACTCCTCTTTCACCAAAGCAATCCTTCTCCATGTCCTTACTCCCAGGCTTCTGATGTCCTCCTCTACATCCAGCCACCTAATCCTCGGTCTTCCTCTTTTTCTCGACCCCTGGGTGCCCATTCATTATTTTCCTGGGGCATCTGGAATCTTCCATTCTTATTATATGCCCTAGCCATCTCAATCTTCCCCTCTTAATCCGTCCTACTACAGGCCTCCTGGTACAGCGCTCTTATTTCACTATTCTTCCTAATCCTGTACCATTCTCCTTCTTTCACTGGGCCAAAGATTTTCCTTAGAATCTTCCTCTCCCAAGCATTAAGCAGTCTCTTTCGCCCTCCTTGGTTAACATCCACTTCTCACTGGCATACGCAACCACTGGCCTCAATATACTTTTGTAGACGATCACTTTTTGCCTCCCTCGATAGTTCTCGAAAACTTAACACCTTCTGCAGCGCCTATAAGCGCACCTTATACTTTGGGAGGGTGTCATCTTTCAAATATATATGAGAGCCATTTTAACTGAAAGGAATGAAATGAGTGCAGAAATAAAAGATAGTTTAATGGCCAGACAATAGGTGTTTCTGGGCGCTTCTTTTAATGCTACAAGCGGAAATATTGTCTCAGATTTTCGAAAGTTTGAGTATTCATTCTCAACTTAGAAATACTACAAGATCTGAGGTCCGCTTAGCAAACAAAAAAAAATTAGTTTTTTCTAGAAATAGTCTTGATAAGCATATGTGTGGCTCAGAATAACTAAAAACCGGATAATCACAGAAGATCGAACTGAATCAGTTCATTAATATAAGTATTACCAGCTATCCAACCGGAAATATCAGGGTTAAGTATTGACAAATTTTTTCTCAGTTTTTATTAATTTTCTTGCAAATGTTTCTAAACTAATATCGACTTTTAACACAATTCTTCTAAAATATTAATTCAATATAATATATAGTTTTACCACCTAAATAACATTAATAATACACTTTAAAAGCAGTGATGATAAAATTAGAAATTTTGAAGAAAAATCGGTTAACCGGATGTGCGATTTTACAGTCTAGGGATTTTTGGGCTTTGTAGAATTTTCTCGAGAACAATGACAACGATTTTGGTTTTTTTTTTTTTTTGTATCGTTTGTGATATAAACATAAATGGTTGAAGTAATCTCTCTACACGAATTGCTTATAAACCTAATTTTAACGATGAATGAAAATTTGAAAGCGGTTAAAACCCAAACAATAAAGCATAATACTACGACGCATAAAACCATAGATTTTCATTAAACTTGGAATGCTTTCTGCATAGATAAGAAACGTTATCACTTTTATATGAAACATTTTTCTGCAAAAAATTGATTTTTAACAGTGAATAAATCCATAAAATAATTGAATTTTAACCATAAATTCTCCAAAACTTTTCTAATATCAATTTTCTAGGAAAAAAGAAAATCATTTTTGAGCCTTTTGAGAAAATTCCAAAGAGCTAGTTTATAATTATTGTTGTAGTGGTTGGTTCCGCAGAGCTGGAAAGCATCAGAGACATTTTCTATGATAGCCTGCTTCTTTTTTGTGGTTATCGACCGGTTTCAGGCGTTCGCCCATCATCAGAATGTTTTTTTTTTTTTGTTAAACAGTGTAAATAACATAGACACAGTATAGAGCAAATACAGTTGATAAACCGTAGTCGATGACCACAAAAAGAAGCATACTATCATGGAAAATGTCTCTGATACTATTTTATAATGTTTGATTAACTGATTTTTCGTCAAAAATTTTTGAATTCTAGCAATGCTTTAAATCTACTTTAATCTTATATAGGAACCATGCATCGTTAAAGAATGACGCTTACGAGTAAAGTTTAATGTTTTTATTCCACCTCAATCCATCAAAATAAAAATTTAAGCATTTTTGATTGTAGATAGCTCAAGAATTTTAAAGAAAAACCTTGTAGCTATTGCTGAAAAAAAAAAAACTTGAAAAATTAAAAAAAAATATTCCACAAAAACATTGGTATGGAGATCAATGATAGTGACTTAATAGAATATCAAGTTAAGCTTATGAATTGAATATGCCTTATAGCAAGTAAGGGCAAGTAATAAAGTATATATTACAATTATATACTTACACCGTAAAATACATAAATAAAAGGTAAACAAAAGCAAAGAGTAATCAAATTATCAAACTAAGATAACACTAACACTTTTTTTTTATTCTCGAATTCGGAGGTCTCAAGGGAAGAGGATCTGGCCTATTCCTTATATAGGCCCATTGGGTTCTTTAAAGTAAGAAAAGAATACTTGAAACTAAGATGAAATCAAAATGAAAATTAAGAAAGTTATCAATAAAAGCCTCCGGCAAGGAAAACGTAGAACACCCCATGGTTTGAAATATACACATAAGTGTGTAATTTTTAATCTAGACTGTTACTGAAAACTATTGTATTATTTTAGTTTATTTTATTGGCAGAAAAAAAAGCTACATCCTTATTGGCATGGTCAAGTTACAATATAATTTGAATTCACAAAATTGTCAAGACAAAAACTTAATTTTAAAATATTCATGTATCTCATACAGCGGGTGAGCTAATAATAGGTTTTTAACATTAGTTTTGAAACACTTCAATGTATTATTTTTTATATTCTCCGCGTAAATAGTTGTAAAGAGTGATGGACAAACTGTGGAAGCTGGTACGAATAATTTTGTCAACCTGTTTCTATTCTGGACAAGATTATTGCGTTTTGTGGTGAAATGATCACGAACTTGCGAGAAATATAGAAATAGGCTTTCATTGCACTTTACGTAGACGAGGCATTGAAAAATAAATATGGCTGATAGTGTCATTATGTTCAATTTCTTAAACAAAGAACGACAAGATATTTTCGAGTCTAAACCCAAAGTGACTCTAATTGCCTTCTTTTGTAACCCAAATATTTTTTTACATTCGCCAGCATTACCCCAAATTATATAGTACCATAGCACAAATCGCTACGTACATACGCAAAATATGCCAACTTTAAAGCTTCCAAGTCAACCGACATTCTTAATTTTCTCAAAACACAGATTCCACGAGACACTTTACCCATGACATTATTAACTTGATCTGTCCAGTTCAGTTTTGAATCTATGATAATGCCTAAGAAATTGATAGCTTTTTCAGTCCCAACATAATTTCCTAATTTAATAGTAATCTCTTTTATTTTGTCCTGGTTTAAACTTAGCTTAATTAGCAGCACACCAATCGAATATAGATTTATTGCAGTTATTAACGGATGTGTTATCTGCATTTCTAACTTGTACCGCAAGATCATCGGCATATAAATATGACCTAATTATATCATCGTTATCAAACATTGCCGATAAATCGTTAATGTAAACCAAGAATAATAGAGGTTCCATTAGGATGCAAAGAGAGAGATCCAAAGCAGAGAGAGAGACACACAAAATTGAGAATCTCACTCGCTACAACAGTTAACAACGAATCAGCAAACAACTACTACCCTTCTCTTCACGCACCCTAAATCTCTCGCTATCTAATCTCTATTTACGTGTAAAGTCCTGGCAGTTTGTGTTACTTTCTCATTATACAGTGTTCAGCATTATTTCCAGTTTACCTATCTCTTAAACCCAATTCTCTCCTTCTCATATCCATTATACTACTATCACTTTTCACCAGAGAAGCCATTTATAGCAACATCAAGGACTGAATTGCTGGAAGTCAGTAGAACCCTAATTGAAATAATGATTCATCGTTCGAATATTTCATTGTAGATAGTATAGATTGCTGATAATAAGTAATGATTACAATCCCAAAGAAAAGAGAAACAATATGGTATTGTAATGGATTCACAGAGAGGGTGTTAGTATAAAAAAAAAATACTCTTTTAAAAGATGTTGATTGTAAATCAACTGGTTAAACAGCAGGGGCTGAAGAAGTTATGGGTTAAAGTGAAGAAAAGAAAGAAAGATGAAAAGATATTTTACAGCAGAGTATTGTTATATATATATTGACATTGGAGAGAGAGAAAGCACTCTTAAGAGGAGTGAGAGAGAGAGAGCGATAGAGAGCAAGTCCTGCACATTATGAAGAACGTTAAACACCAGCCATTATTATCAGTATGAGTGAATGTGTTGTAACAGATCGCAAGCGAAACATATCTTTACACCTAAACTTTACCTTGGACGAGTGTAAGACCATAAATACTGAGCCCACCGCCAATGTAATCTATTTACTAATAAGGCGATGCTTTACTAAAACAACCTCCCCTCCACACCCCTCTTCTTCTTATTGTTCATTGCTTTTTCTTTTTTTTTCTGTTTTTTACTTTTTTTTCATATATATATATACAGTGAGTACAGGATAAGTGGTAGAAACCCGACAGGGTTAAATGGTGATTGACCTGCTAAATGTTCACTAGTCTCTCGTATTGGATGTCTTTAAGACAACCAAGAGAATAGAAGTTTTATGGTCCACAATACTACACTCAATCAATTTGTTTGAAGTCGAGTTGAGTAGTTATCTCACCCCCCACCCGCCACATTCAAACACCAACTTACATACAGACTCAGAACTCAAGGTGTCTATTAAGCGATCTTGCCACACAGTTTTTACTACCTTCAACTCACGTTTTAATAACAAATACCTTTACATAAGTATAAAACAAAACAACACTTACCAATATCTATAAAATGTTTTAACGCCCTTTAAATATATAAATAATAATAAATTATTACACAGATCATATAAATATTACTTTCTGACATCTGTAAATCCATATGCTTGAACATAAATTTATTACTATTTGAATTTGGTACTGTCAAGAAAAAAAATATTAAAACTTTATTTTATACCTCATTTTAGAATTTAATGACTATACTTGCTTTGGTTTTGACCTATAATTTAATAGTTGCGTAATTTGTAGTTGATCAAGAAAAATCGTTGAAATATTTCGAGAAAACTTGCGACAAAACGTTACTTTTCCGCAATAAATTTAATGTGAGGTGGATGAAGCGTGTATGCCACTTCATTGAAGGACCAACAACAAAGCTACACCTAACCTCCTAAAATGATTATTTGTTTGTTTCATACAGCCTGAAGCTCTCTTCGATCTTTTTGTGTATAATATGTAGAAGAGAATAGCCGATGACGTTTTGCTGATAAACTGGCTGATTCCAGGACGTAAGTTAAAACGGTTTTGTACAATCGTTCCCTCACAGTTCAGGAGATATATCTGCTTTTCATGTGTCTCTGCAATCCAAAATAGCACTTGTTGCCGTTCATTTTTCTTCGCTTTAATTCAATCTGGATATCATTATCTGCATTTAGTTTAGTACCAAGAGAAGTAAATTCATTCACGCTCTCAAAAGTATAATTCCCGATCCTAAATTCTGCTTTAGGCTCCAACACTCTGTAGCATTGTCCGTATATATTTGTTATGTTATTATTAATCCGGCGATAGCGAATGTACTTACTAATTGGAGATTTGCATCTAGCATAATGTTGTAAGATGGGATTATCAGATTCAACTTCATCAGCAAGAATAAAGTTTCTCCAAGCGAATGCCAGGCAGTTTTATCGTGTTTTCTAGTGCCAGATTAAACAATAGGCTTTCCAAGCCATCTACTTATCTGAACGTTTCCTGCATGTGGTATTCCTCAGACACATTCGACGCACTACACTGATACCTCCTTCATAATAACTTTTATCATATGAGTTTCCATATTATTATTGTTATGATTTGAACAGAGGTGTTCTTAGAAGAATTTTTGGAGATGTATATCAGGGTAGAACAGTTAATGCTCTATACAAAAATTTGGACGCTATAAAAAGAGCCGGTAAATAGGTCGTGGGCCGAGCAGTGAGTTGTCCCTACAGAAAAAATGAAAGAACACGTGGCAAACTTACAGAGCAATGCTGCAGTGGAAGGATAGTGTACTTGGTAATGCCAGGGGTTCATCATACTTGGTAAAGACTGGAGGACTGCGACGCGTGGATTATAGTCCCGGGAAGAAGATGAAGAAGAAGAAATATATCCCTATCAAGTTCAAACTTTTTGCAATTTTGGATTTTCGAATTGTTCACACTAGCGCATCCAGTCACCAACACAACTAATTGCTGATCAATTAAAGACATACCAATTTCTAAAAACTAAATTTATTTAATCAAGAACCAGAAAACATAATCTTCTGTGAATGCTGAATGTTAAAACATAATATTTTAGGAATTGTAGGATCTATTTTCTTATAAATTTGAAACTAGAATCTCGATCCTGTAAGATAAGGAAGTCATATGGTAATCAGATGTTCAAAAATATGAAACCAATGTCAGCAGACGCAGAAACTATCTTAAGGTAGTGAAATAGTGATACGCTGTTCGAACATAGACAAAAGGCCATCCATTATAATTAGAACTTTTATATATAATGTATCTTGATAATGTTAAAATATAAAAATATTTCTCTTCCTCTAAGCAAACTGGGAGAAAAACAAAAAAATACAAGCGTTGAATATTTTTATAAAAAATAAAAAAAAATAAAAAAAATTAAGATGCTCACAATGCGTGGAATATGTAGTGTTGAAAGCACTATTAATAAACCAGTTAAAATTTATCACGCTAACTCGATTGTGTATTTTTGTAACTAATTTCAACTAACTAGTTTACTTCTATTCGTAGTTTACGAATATTGTTAGTATACGAGAACAATCTTGTTTGCTATGACAGATTTTGATGGTTATTACAATTAATGAATCTTTTAGAGATTAAAATAGTGTTGTCCCATATCGTTAGGAGTTACTTATAGCAGCGGACTGTTAGCGGAGCCCAAAACTTAAATGGCAAACGGAACTTTATGACAAATTAAGAAAAGCCAGTGTAAAGAACATAGGTATTTTCTTCCGACAAAAGAAAGAGCCAATGACTGCTCGAAAAAATAAGAGGGAAATGTAGAAGCGAAGCGACGATAATGTCATAAAACGTAAGGATCTGTCTGTTTTTTTTTTACTCCCAAACCAAGGGCAGTTCCCGTGCTCGCACTCAAACTGCCCATAAAGGTACGCCATACGCAATAAAGTAAAAACTCGAAACGGACGGGTCATGGACAGATACCTAAATAAAGTTAGTGCAGCGTGTCCCTACATTACTTTAAATTCCCAATACTTATTTTGGAGAGGACTAGTCAACATATATACAATATGTTTATTCCCATTCATTCACTTTGCCTGTTTAACGACAGTGGACTAACCTCCTCCCGCGACTCGATATTCGTACGAAGAACACAACCACTAAAATCTAAGCTAACATTGTTTTTGTAACAGCATCCAAAGAGAGTAAAGAGAAGAGAAACGAATCCAACCACTCTCTCGGACTGGAGTGGAAGAAACTGTATAAATACAGCGAAGGACAGTCCATAGGAGGACAGTTCAATATAGTTCATCATCTCGCCAGTCACTTCGTGTCATTTTCATACCACTCTACCTTAACCATTCTCTATAAAGTAAAGTCCAGGCAGACTGTCTCTCATTATTATTTTTATACATAGTTAACCAGTTTAACCCAGTCTTCTCATTTCATCAACTACACCTAAATTCTCTCCACCTAACACATCCATTATATTTTAAACAGATTCATTGCTCATTAGAACAATGATTACTTTTATTTCAGACATACACTCCCCGTACCTAATGTTACTCCTACAAAAAATAATAATCGATATTCCTGGAAGGAGCTACATTACTAAACTAAGGTTAAATCTACAAAATATAGTTTAAACTCATTCATTCCTCATTCAGACAATAAATTACTTCCAGTTCAGACATAAACTCAATCATAAAAACAATACATCTAATTACAATTTTCTATCCATGTCATTCGACCACTTAATGCCGCATCCGCAAATTCCTTGAAAGTAGCATACGCAGTGTTATTGAGGGCATCAATATTTAAATTTATTTGACCATTTGCATTTCGCCATAAAAATGCTCTCAGTTTATGTACTCGGTAAACGTAGTATTTACCCTTATTTACCAAGCTATTTCCCATTTAACTGACCAAGTCCAGAGACAAATCTAGATATTGCAAAGAAAAAAATCTTTAGAATTTTTCTTCCATCAGCTGTGGCGGCAGTTAAAATAAAAACTTCTTCCATGATTTGAGTTCATCCCTCTAGATTTCCAAATCGCAAACAGTTCAACTATCTTTTTCAAATTCCAAACTATTTGTTTACTTTTCCTTCAGCAACCATATTCTAAAATCACTACTTTCAGCCGGCACAGCCTGTATCAAAAGTTTTCGTAAGTTTGCTACTTTACTTTTGCTTGAGGAATATCGATGACAATTCATGAAGAAGACATCCTTGATTCAAAATTTGATGCCCCTCCTTGTGGACATCGCACAACTGAACCGACCTATCATGAGAAGCAAATGTCTATTTATTATAGAATTTTGCATTCTTTGAACTCAAACTGAAGCTAATAAATTACCTGCGCAAATAGGAACCCCTCTATACATAATTTTTTGAGTCCCCATTCGCTCCTCGTTAAACGTCAGAGTTCGAATAAAAAATGAACTACTATTTGCTGAGTCAATTCCAAAGAGTCAATTTCAACAAAATGGCCATCGATTTTATCTAATGAAATAAGTAATGAGATATGACCTAAAACACTCACACGACTTTCTCTTACTCCACTTAATGCAGTTACAGAAATTTACAAATATTTTTTTAACATGGAAATTTTCTCAGCTGCTCTAATATAATTATAGTATTGGTGGGGTAGAATAGAAGTATTGTATAGCCCAGATAAGTGGTAAAAATTATGTGTTTACACTGATATCCAAAAAGATGGCGCCAAAACATTGAACAAACTCAAATTTATCAATGAAATGTAACGTTACAGATTCAGTAGACACACTTTTTTGGGTAAATATTACAAATAAAAGTAATAGGTTTATATTTGTGCAGTTAGTTTTTCAACTTTGAAGAAAATCATTGCAGCCATTTGAGAGGAAATTCCTCAAGAAAACTCATAACTTCTATTCTGTAAAGTCGTTCTTTCGGATAACCAAAATTTGTTCAAATTTGGAATTGTTGCAATGCTTGTATCATACTTCAAATTAGTTTAAAGAAAATCTTCGAGTCATTTTCGAGAAAATCATTTAAAACTGAACATAATATTCAGTAAAGTCACACTTTAGACTGGTTGATTTTGTCCAAAACCTTCGGGTCAGATATGATGGTATTATCAAAAAGCGAATACTAAGTTTGAGCTTCCTGCGGCTTTTCTTTTTTGAGAAAATTTTGTTGACATACACGTGAAATGTAATTGGTGTGATGTGTTGTACAGGCTTGTAGTAGTTGTTGTGGTAGCTTGTGGTGTGAGCGCGTTGATAAAAGGCTTGTGTGTATGTTTGGAAAAAGAGAGAGAAGTATTAGAAATAAGTAAAAGATCACCACTGTTTTGAAATAAATATATTATTCTCTAAGTGAATTTAATTACTTTTATAATATCACAACTATTATGTTTATAAATCAATTAACTTAACTAGTTTAAGTGCAAAACTCTTATGTTTTAATTTATGACTGGCTAAGAGAGCGCAAGACAAGCGTTCTGGTTCAGTGTTTAGTTCAGACTGTTCTAGTTTGAAAGCAGAATGCAGACTGTCCTGAAAGAATGCCTTCTCTTGTTAGTTCAAATCTTCTCAAATAATGCTGGTATGTCTGGAGGAAGTGTATTGTCTTATCCCAACTGTTTCTTGTCCCTTTTGTCTCTTCAGTAACATTGACCTAAATTATAGTACCTGGCTCTTTCCCCTTCACTAAAATACACTGTTTGAACTAGCTAAAATTCACAAATCTTCTCAAATAATGCTGCTATGTCTGGAGTGAGTGTATTGTATTATCCTAACTGTTTCTTGTCCCTTTTGTCTCTTCAGTAGCATTGACCTAAATTATAGTACCTGGCTCTTTCCCCTTCACTAAAATACACTGTTTGAACTAGCGAAAATTCACAAATCTTCTCAAATAATGCTGCTATGTCTGGAGTGAGTGTATTGTATTATCCTAACTGTTTCTTGTCCCTTTTGTCTCTTCAGTAGCATTGACCTAAATTAGAGTATCTGGCTCTTTCCCCTTCACTAAAATACACTGTTTGAACTAGCTAAAATTCACAAAATTATTTCACTAAACTATTTTCCAAATTCTTATTTTCTTTCATTTCTTTCTTCCACTACACCCCGGGTGGTCCTTAATTATGTGGGTACATAAACTATTCCCTAAAAACACTTTTTCATACTCAGGGGACCTCAAAACATATATTACCGGTGAAAACTCAATTTCGATAATCTGACAAGATCGCAGTATTTCCTCTAAATAGGTGTAATAAAAAGTAATTAACATATTATATGTTTCTTTGAAAGTAAAACAATTTAAAAGATCATATGTATCTTCACTATAACTTGATTTGATTTTAATATTTAGGTTTCTCCCACTTATTAAAAGTCATTATTTTATTTTGTTGAACTATTTTATGTAAAAATGAAAAGAATGAACTTATTTAAAGTTGATCTTTTTAAGTTTTCGCGGCCATTTTCATGAAAAACTTATGTTTTTTTTTCTATTTGAAGTTGTCCACTTATTTAAAACAAAATTGTGTAAAAGAAGATGCTATATATGTAAATGTGTTTAATGTAGACAGTTCCTTGAGGAAAATGGCCATTGCCAAGCTACTGGAACAGGTTATTCCTCTTTTAGTGAAAGGAGATATTTTGGCTAATGGCGTTTCAGATTTCTAGGAGGAATCCCAGGTATGGTCAGAGAGGACTATTGATGATGTGTGGATTGTTGTCCGTGAATTTTTCGTGATTTTTGTTTTGTTTTTAAGTTGTTGTTTTACGTCGTTGACGAATGGGGATGTTTAGGTTAGTGTGCACCGTCGTATTTGTGACATAGTGGGCACATTGCGTGATCGTACATAAAATCTTGTTTTGTATGTCACTTCCCAGAGGCCAAAGCGGTTCATATTGGCTTTATTTCCTTAATTTGTAAAGGTAAAGTTTGTTTTTCAATATCTAATTCAGACCGTTTGGCAAATGAACGTTTACCAAGAAAGTATTTAGTTTTCATTACGTCGAGTTTCATATTAGACGCCTGTCTAAATATAGTCCAAAGTAGTGAATATCCTTCTGATGGGTATGAGTTTAATGTACACTGTTGGACATTTGAGTTTCTAACGGTAAATGTTACGTGTGTACGTTTCTTTTCATTAATTTTGGTCTTCCAGAGTTCAGTCTTATATGATATCCTGATGGTTCTTTAATTGTGAGGATGTATAGTAGAGTTAGTCCAGAGGATTGCGAAGCCGCTTGCATAATTGACAGTTGTGTAGGATCATCCATTGCACTAATAGAATATAGTGTCGGTCCAAGTATAGACCTGTTGTACTTCTGCCATTGTGTGGACTTCGCAGAATATCTATAATCAATTAGTAAGATGAAAAATTTGTCAGATAAAAAAAACCACTCAATATTCAAAAATTTGAGCGCATTTAAATTCCATTTGTTCAAATTGCGCGCCTTTAATTCATGGATATCTCAATTGAAGCGTATTAGCTGAATATTATTTTAAACCTAAGTCCCATTTAAATTGAAGGGAAATTTTTGAAATAATACTTTATTCAAAGTTCTTTATTCAGTAATATATTTATTTATTTGGATGTTTTATTTGTTTTATTTATTTTATATGTTTTATTTTGTATGATTTATTGTGTATTTTATATTTATGTTGTTATTTTATATATTAGCATATGATTTTCTGCAATTTATCTTATTGGTGTGGTGGTTGGTTCCGCAGAGCTGGAAAGCATCAGAGACATTTTCCGTGGTAGCCTGCTTCATTTTGTGGTCATCGACCGGTTTCGGGCGTTCGCCCATCTTCAGGATCCGTTTGCCAGACAGTGTGATAACACAGACTTGCACAGAGCAAATTCAGTTTATACACTGTGTATAAACTGAATTCAGTGTATAAACTGAATTTGCTCTGTGCAAGTCTGTGTTATCATACTGCCTGACCAACGCATCCTGAAGATGGGCGAACGCCCGAAACGGTCGATGACCACAATGAAGCAGGCTACCACGGAAAAT